>JBBPCZ010033338.1:0-13698 GCA_037974445.1 Brycinus macrolepidotus
TCCCTGTAACTAATGACTGTAAGACTGTCCCTGTAACTAATGATTGTAAGACTGTCCCTGTAGCTAATGACTGTAAGTCGCTCTGGATAAGGTCTGCCAAATATCACTTTACGCTGCTTCATTCCAAGTTTTACTACAAGCCTCTACTTGCTGATGCACCTTTCAGCCATAACATTAAAACCAACTTAATATTTAATATTTAACATCATGTTATAACTCTAGTATTGTGTAGGTCCTGCTTGCGTCACCAGACCAGCTCTGACCCATCAAGGCAGGGAATCCACCAGACCTCTGAAAGTGTGCTGTGGCATCTGGCACCACGATGTCAGTAGCAGACCCATTAAGTTCTGTAAATTCATGTAAATCCTGTAAGTTCTTTGCACTGGGGTAGTTCTTCCAGCACATCACACAGATTCACATTTGAATTAAGACAACATCTTGAATCTTTTTGTCTTGATCCTCAAACCATTCCTAAATATTTTATGCAGTGGTGCAGGACACAGTGTCCCGCTAAAGAGGCCTCTGCCATTCGGGAATATTGTTGCCATGAAAGGATGTACTTGGTCTGCAGCTATTTTTAGGTAGGTGTCATGTCAAAGTAACTTCAGTATGAGTTCCAGGACCCATGGTTTCCCAGCAGAACACTGCCCAGTATCACACTGCGTTAACTGGCTTTTTCCCATAGTGCATCCTGGTGCCATCTCCGCCCCAGATAAGTCCACTAGATATAAAAGAAAGCATGATTCATCATATTAGGCTACCTTCTTTTAGTGCTCCGTGGTCCAGTTCAGATGTTCACTTGCCCATTTCAGATGCTTTTGGCATTGGGCAGCATGTGCTCTCTGAATGGTCACAAACAACTTGGATTATTTCGTACTGAAATCCATTTTTTAAAAAAAATCTCTGTCTCATGCATGGTATCGCATGTTGCTTCTCACATGTTTGTTTATGACCAAATTTAGGCCAGACAGTTTAATTTGTGTGACCCAACTGTCGCTAATCAAACCAAAACAATTTCTAAATATTCCATTTCAAGACAGCAGTAGGTGTGCTGTGAACAGTACAGTGATCTGATGTCTTTGAAACTCATGCAGTGTGTCCAAGGCTTTAGTTGCTAAGGATGCAAAGGTAACAATTATTGTTTTATCATCAGTAAAATTTTTGTTAGCAACGGCAACAAACAATGTTCCCCTCCTCACCCAGTGCCTCAACATAACCCAAAAAGTGAATCCCAGGAGGCTCTGGGCTCCCAGTTAGACCTCTTGATTTCCAGTGCTCTCACCAGAGATGAGCTAGTAGCCTGCTTTGATGAGTATCTTTATGTTTACCAGTTTGAGAAGGTTCATCAAACTTATCGTTCCTTTATACTAACCTCTTAACATAAGTTTTGCACAGAACAATTTTCTTATCCAATATTTCAAACACAACTACACACATGATTTCAGGCATCTCTGCTCTTTTAGCTTCAATGACTGCCTGAACAGTAGCGCCTGAAGTTTACTGACACTGAGGTGCGATGTTGATGGCTAAACTAAACTAGCTAATATTATTATTACTATTATTAGTGGTGTTGTTGCTGTTGTTATTGTTGTTGCTGTTGTTGTTTTTGTTGTTTGTTGTTGTTGTTGTATGAACCTTCAGAACATGACATGGATATTCCAAACAATATTCCAACCACCCCTGACTGTATTTCAAACTGATGTTCAAGCTTTAACAGGAGCAGTCATTTGTTGGTTCTCTTTTTGCGTGTGTCTAATGATTGTGTATGTTACAGGCCATAAACAAGCATTGGTGTTGTTTCTTTAAAAGATTGTAAGTTTTTTATTTAGGTAGTAATTCTGGAAGTATTCTCCTAAACATAAAAATAATGCATTCTGAATAAAGTTTTCAAAATTGTATTACAGACTGAATACAGTTACTTCCCTTTTGTATTCTGAATACATATTCCCAGTGCTTATGTTTCCTTATCTAGGTGGGCTCACTACAACCTTGTGTAAATACATGGTGAACATAACATTTCCTGATTACAAGAAGGCTTCTAGCATCCTTAAGAGACAGAGAAGATGGACTGAGCCAAAGTGAATATTTCAGTAAAAAACACAGTTGAATGAATGGATTTAACTGATTAGAATTCCTTTGTGTGAAAGAGAATGGAAACAAATGAAGTGGGATGGAGCTGAATGGAATGGGATGTATTGCTATGAAAAAGAAATTGTGTAACATTTGTAATTTGATTGTTGGTGAATGGCAATCTAATATCATGTGATTAAAAAAAACTTTTTAATTAATTCTGAGTTACAGAAGAGTTTGGCATGTTATGTGTCTTGCAGAGACAGAATTGGAAATTAAATTATACTGTAGATGAAACAGTTTTTGAGTACTGTGTCCCAGTATTAATGCATAAGAGTAAACACAGTAATGTCTTTAGTTGTATTTGGTCTATTTCCTGAAGACTGTCGCAGTTTAACTAATACCTTACATCAACCTTTTTTACAAATGTATGCGTCAGTTATGCATCCATCTTTTAACCATACTTGAACGCCGCATTAAAAGTTTTATTAAGCCTGTCTCTCACCAGCTGCTTCTTTTATCTCTCGACTGTTGCATTTTGCTCCATTTTGCTGTTAATTCCCCTCTTTTTAAATGTTTTCTTCCAGTTGTCAGTACTGAAAGGGAATATTTGAGACGTAAAACAGAACTAACTAACAGCAAACAAACAAAATAAATGTTTTTTATCCTTTTATTGTACTACTTTGTCTCTTTAAATCCAACTAGGCCTGGCCCTGGGCTGAATGTATTTAAACATGGAAACTTACCAGTCATTGTATAAATGTAGAATCATATTCAGGGCTAGACATCTCAAAAAGAGCAGATTTTTACTGATTTTAGCTACTTATCTAAGCATTTAGCATCACAAAGTTAAGCCATACAGCCAGTGAATGGACAAAGACAGATGTCTCAAGAAATCTTGCTTCCTAAAAATAATGACAGGAGTATCTGACGTCTTTCTTTAAATATGCAGTCTCTGCTAATCTTGCTCCTAAACCCAATTTTACCAGTTACACTTTTACTAAAAAAGTGTTATTGTGATTGAGATGTATTTAGTACACATGAGAGCAAAATTTATTTCCTCTAAATGTTTCAGATTTTCAAAAGTAAAGTGAAAGTGACCATTCTGTCATCTCTGAACACACCACAGCCCACAGCGTGAACAGCACAAAGTTCCTCCTCTGCATTTAACCCATTAGCCGGGATCACAGCGCCCAGGGAGCAGTGTGTGGGGACGATACCTTGCTCAAGGGTACCTCAGTGGTGCCACTAGCAGTCCTGGGATTCAAACCCTGGACCTTCTGATCGCTGGGGCAACTCCCTAACCACTAGACCACCAGCTGCCCCACATCACACCCTTATTCAGCACAACTGTGCACTCAGTTTTTGACATTAACATAACATCAACTCTGGTGGGACTCAAACTCACAACCTTTGAATCACGCCTCAAGTGCTTGATTAGAAGTCCAATGCACTATCCATTGCTCTACAGAGCCACCTACTATGGATGAAGAAAGAAGGTTGTACTTTCGAAATCACAGTCATAATTATCTGCAAACTGCCACTTCTTTCCAATAGGCTGCCATTCGTTGGACATCATATCAACTCAGAAATCCCAGAAACCGTATTCCACTATCTTCTTGCTTTTTTTTCCCTCTTCATGCTCTTTTTCCTCTGCTCCTCACTGATCCTGTGCCCCGCCACTTTATGTGTCTGAGATGCGATTAGCCTCTTATCGTCTGGAACCCTTCAGTCGAAGCCCACCTCTCGGCTTAATGCCGCGGTTCTGTGAGCGCTGCATCTCAGACGCTAATTACACTTTAAAGGACGGTTTGCAGAGGTCTGCTAAGAAGGAAAGGTCACTGAAGAGGAGGGTAATTGGAGGTTTGCTTTCATGAAAATATCTTCCCATACCTCCTCGTTGTACATTCAAGGATCAAAGCAATTCTTTTACTTTTAAGGATATATTAAGCACGAGCCTTGTAGGCCTCATACATAGCTTAAAAGGCTTCAGAGATGAAAGGAGAGATGAGATGTCCTTTAATTACTGGTACAATAGAGACCAGATGATGAGATAGCCCTTAGTCAAAGGACCTTTTTAATGCCATTAATTTCAGACTGAATAGAGAGCAAAACCTTGATTGAGCGTATTCTCGCTGGGTGCAAACGTTTTGTGTTCTGTTTGACATGCAGGGACAGAGCACTTGAGATTTGAGTGGAAAGGACTCAATGAAACTATGAAAATCAAATTGAATTGTTAATGGAGCTTGAAATCTTTGTTCTTTTCCTCCACAGTTTACGATTTAAAACCTCATATGAAAAGAAGGAATTGTGTTGTAGAAGACATAAGGAACATTTCTAAGTGGCAAATCTGTGTGTGTGTACTATAATTAAGGTAATCCTGAAGTCTATTGTTCAATGAGTACAAAAAGCAAATCTCTCCTTCTCCCTATTTCTCTCTGTCAGTATGATTCTCTCTCCTGTCCTCCCTCTCTCTCTGTTAAACTCTGTTTTTTCAGGGTTTTCGAGCTGCATCATTCACCTGCGGCCGTCCAACCTGAAGAGCTCTCTTAAATCCCCTTGGAGCGCGGCCTGGTTAGATCCGACATGACATGGCAAATAATCCTGTGTGTCATCCAGCACTGCCTCAGGTCAGAAAACACAGCGTGCGCGCGCACACACACACACACACACACACACAGAGTCTGTGCTAGAAAACTGTGCTTTGCCAGAGAGGGAGAAAGCTCAGCTAAAACATAAGTAAGAACAGAGGCGTGACCACAGGGGGGGGCTGGGGTGGGCACTGCCCCCCCAGAGACAAGCCGTGCCCACCCTGTCCAATGAAAACTCTGGAGAAAAAAAAAACATTTGATTTTCAAAACTGAGCTGCTTTCCAGTTGGCCCGTTTGAATTAGGGGCGTATCCGTCAGTTCCTCCTCCACTAGACAGGCGCCGCACCGTTCTGCTCACAGTTCACTTCGCCACTCATATTGCAGCACGTTTTGAACCTGTTGACCGCATTCCTTAATTAAAACAGCGCATAAGTTTCATTCCAGCACCGCTGCTACCAACACGGAGCACAGCTCACAAACGTCAGGAACTGAAACTCCAAAAGATGTAGATAAGCCTACACAATCCTCCAGCTCTGCGTCCGTGTCGGGTACTTCAAACCTCTGCCTTCAACAAAATATACAGTCCGGTCTGCCTGACTTAAATTTGGAAAGCCCCTCCTAGCCCATTTTAATTAATTATCCCAAGCGCGCATTCGGAAAGACACTCAGATGTTTTAGTGCAAGCTGGTATCAGTCTCGACCATGGCCTGAATATTCTGTTGTCTGTGATGCCAGCTTTTGCTTTGCCTGCTTCAAATTTAGTGTTTCCAATTCGGACCGTGAGGACATATTCACCAAACATGGCTACGCTAATTGGAAAAAGCTCTAAAAAAAAGACAGTAGCTTCCACAAACACGCGTCTAGTATCCCGCACGTCAGAGCCATGTCTGCATGGCAGGAGTACCGGCGCCGGGCAGAGACGGGTGAAAGCATAGTTCAACTTCTGGCTCCAACCCAGATAGAAAAGAATAGATATTATGTGAAAAGCATTGGGGAGGCAGTTCATTTCCTTGCAGTCAGTGAACTGGCTCTGCGTGGTCACAATCACGAAGGTGGGGAGGAGGGACTTTTCCTTAAGTTCTTTGATTACACAATCAAAAAAGATGCCAAACTTGCAGACATTTTAAAATACACCCCAGACAACGCAAAATACACATCCAAAGTAATTCTAAATGAAATAATTGAGACTCTCGCCAAAATGGTGCTAAAAGATATCAGGACCAAATATCAGGTCAAATTCATTGAACACATTTTGTCACAGACATTATGTTTCACACACATACAATACACCCAATACACTGAAAAGGCTTCTAGAAATACGATGGACCGGTCATTATGATGTCACAAAGTCCACTGTCAACAATGAGGAAGCTATCAGGGGGCTTCTCTCAGAGGTAGCAGAGGCTGACACTGCCCCTTTTTACATTTGCATAGAGGCATGTGGTCTTTTGACCCAATTAAAAAAACACTGGAAAATTCCTCCTTTATGTGTTTGGTGTGCTGAAACCAGCCAATGCAATTCTACAGGCACATGCAGTGGATTTGGGCACTGCTGGGGAGGTGGTGACAGCTTCACTGGCCACACTGAAGGAGATGAGATGCGACTCATTCTGGGAGGAGCATTTCTCTCAGTGTGAAAGTAGGCCTACCAATTTGCTCAAAAGGAAACGGAAAGTTAATTCACAGCTTGATTAGTGATAGTGATAATTCGGTCATACGTGAACACACCACAGCACAGCACACAGTGTGAACAGATGATGATAGTATTGTCGTGTCTACGCTTGGGCATGGTGACTCTGATGACCAAATTACTCCTAATCAGACTTTTAAAAGGGCAATGTTCAGCATTCTTGATAGAGCTACTGTGGAAATGGAGACAAGATTCTCTCAGAGAAATGTTGAATTACTGAGGGCCACATTGCTTCTCCTGCCAAAATCAGAATTATTTCTTGATCGTTCTCTCCTGAAACCACTTCAGGCACTTGCAGGCACAGAGATTGCAAAATGAAATTTCTGTGGCAAAAGCAATGTTGATCAACAAACTGCCAGCTGATGGTAATTTCTCTGAAGCATGCAAATGCATTCAGCAGTACAAGGAGGCCTTCCCCATGTTGCCTTCGCTATATGTCACAGCACTCATCATTGGTGTGTCTTCAGCTGCATGCGAAAGCTCTTTCTCTACCTTGAACTGCATTCTCATTCCACTCCGCCGAACAATGCTGCATTCAAGGAAGAGAAATTTAGTCATTCTGCCACATGAGAAAAACATCACAGAAAATCTAGACATGAATGAATTTATTTCAGAATTTGCCAAGACTAACCACAGACTGGTCCTGTAGATAATATCCATGTTAATACACTGGAAACTGACCTCCTATAGCCTCCTTAATGACTACAACGAGCCACGTTTCTGTTCTTGCTCTCTTATGTTGTATACATTTGACTTTATTGATATTTACCTTGTAGATGTAGTTCTATATTTGTTCACAAAAAATAATAACACAGGTTCCATTGCCTCTGTTAATTTTATCGAACAATAAGTTATGATTTATGCCACGATTTTTGCTTTAACATATATTATATAAAACTAAGTTGTTATTATTATTATTTGACCCCACTACAAAAATGGGGATGGATGGATGGATGGATATTTTTTGCCCCCCCCCAGACAAGCCAAATGCCCCCCCACACGTGATGTTCTGGTCACATGTTTTATGTTCTAAAAATATACAGCTTTAATTAAGGCCTCAATTAAGGTTAAAAAAAAAAACTATCAATATATAGTAATTAGGGGTATGAACTGAACTGGACATTATATTAAACTGAACTTGAAGTCTCTTTTTTTTATTTTTAACTCAACATTTCTGGGAAGTATGAGCCACTGTATTCACCTCAGACGTCACTATATTAACTATAACAATCTGTAGTTCAGAGCAGCTACTACAGCTAAAGCATTAGCTCCTGTTTAAAGCAACAGTAAGCTAAAATCAATTAAGGCTCTTTGTGTTTCTTTAGAAACTGATTAAAGGGCACTCTTAAAGACATTCATTACGACTATGACTGACTGTCTCTCTGGCATCCATCAGCTCTAATTGCTAGGGGACATGACACCGCAGCAGAGGCCATTGTGATGTGCCGGGGATCACTGGTTAAGAGACACGTCTTGCGTCAATGCGGACTTCTCTCTGCGGTCTTTATTACTACAACCTTTTGCCATCGGCACTACACTGTGATTCAGTAATTCAATTTGATTAGCTGGAGGAAATAATACACTATTACAGCTTTTAATGACTTTAAGATCCCCTGTGTACATCATGCTGGTGGGAGCACTTTAATCATTGTGCTTCAATAACACCAGGTTGTAGGCGTGTTTCTCTCAACTCCTGACCAGAATACTGATGTGGTTCGTGGTTGTTGCAAGGAAATGCTTCTAGGTCTGCTTCTTTTCCAGGATTAAATGAAGGGCAAAGAATAAGACACAAGGGTTCAAGACAACTGACATAGTGTATTTTAATTAAACTGTTTAAGGAGCCCTGCCAATGTCTGGGGCTTTGTGTTTAACATATGAGCAGAGTACATCCTGCAAATGTATATAATTTAGTCCTCAGTATGTAAGTCATCCTTTAATAATTGAGAAACCACAGTGCCAAGCGTTTTTTGTTCCCATGATTTTTTTTTGAAGCAGGAGGCTATTTCTTAAGTAAAGAAAAATAAAGTGGCCCCTTATAGTGACGCGTGAACACACCACAGCACACAGTGTGAAATTCCTTCTCTGCATTTAACCCATTTAACCATTTAACCAAGTGAAGCAGGGGACTCCCACCAATGAGGGGCGCCCGGGGAGCAGTGTGTGGGGACGGCACCTTACTCGAGGGTACCTCAGTGATGACACTAGCAGTCCTGGGATTTAAACCCACAACCTTCTGATCGCAGGGGCAACTCTCTAACCACTAGGACACCAGCTGCCCCAAGTAGTCATCAAGAATTAAACAGATAGTTTGTAAAACTGGTGGCCTAGTGGTTAGGGAGTTTGCCCTGAAAACAGAAGATCATGGGTTCAAATCCCTGGACTGCTAGTGTCATCACTGAGGTTCCCTTGGGTGAGGTTCCACCTACATTCACTGCTCCCTGGGAGCCCCTCGTTGGTGGCAGCCCCCTGCTTCACTTGGTGAATGGGTTAAAAGGGTTAAATGTGTGCTGTGGTGTGTTCACGCGTGACTATAAGGGTCCACTTTACTTTACTTTAAAGGTGCCATAGCATACAGACAACCTTCTAATTGCTGTACTTTAGTAGTCACTGTTTTACTGACAATGAGTCTTAACACTGCAGCCTACATTGCTACTTTAGAATGTTCTGTGAATACACATGGCAGTTGGGAAAGCCTTTCTTGTGTCACTTATTACAATGCCCAGATTACTATAGGAAATATAGGATGGTGGTATTGCTGAATGTCTAAAGAACACCACACTCGACATCACTGATGTGAACAACTACAGACCGTATCTCTTCTCTCCTTACTCTCCAAAGTCCTGGAAATGCTGTATGACCGACTCGACCTATTTTTATCACAAAATGGGCTTTATGACCCCAACCAGACTGGATTCAAAGCAACACATTCTATAGAAGCTAAAATCATGGACAATCCCTCCCACCCCATGCATGCCTCCTTAATAGGCCATCAGAGCCACATCGCAAAAAGAAATCCTTTCTACCTGTGGCAATAAGACTCTATACCTCCTCCCCGTTCTGTAGGTGATCTTTTGAAGTTTTTATGCCATTCTGTTAAGAATCGGATTTGTGCAATAAAACTCAACTGTTTCATCTGTGAATTGACAGAGTGGTACAGAATGTTAATCCCATCCCCAAATCATCTGATGCTATTTTATTGCATTTATTTTTATTCTTATTGCATTAACACTGAGTCACTTTCTAAGACGTTCTGCACCACTGATCTGCTGGTACAGCACAGTAATTCTTACACACAGCAGTGTCAGCATTACAGTTTATCTTGTTACAGTAATGTCTGTAATTGTGTTGCACTATTGTTCATTGTTTATTGTCTATTTAAAAAATTCTCTATTGTCTTATTTTATTCTTCTGTTGCACTGAGCATGCTAATGACAAAAGAATTTCCCTCGGGATAAATAAAGTTCTTTCTTATCTGACCTTACCGGTCTCTTGGGAGCTTCATGCAGCTAAAACGGCTAAACTGTCTTTAGTTCTAATTCTTCTTTCTGCAGCTTTTGATACAGTCAACCATCAGATCGTTCTGGGTTCACTCACCAAACTCGGAATCACTGGTTCTGCATGACAATGGATTGCATCCTTCCTCAAAGGTCGCAGTTCTGTCTATGTCTGTCCTACAAAGACTTACCACTGGTGTTCCTGAGGGTTCAGTGTTTGGCACCCTTCTCTTTTCCTTATACACTTCTTCTCCTGGTGATATTACACCTCTCAGGATTTTCCTACCACTGTTATGCTGATGACACTCAGCTTATCTCCTCCTTTCCTCCCGGGTGACTCTCAGATCTCTGCATGTCTGAATAACATTTCCTCCTGGATGACAGCGCATCACCTGAAGAAAAAACGCATCAAAACAGAGCTCCCGTACATCTCACGGGATGACCTGAAATTGTCATCACTATTATGCTGTCATCATTCCCACAACGAAAGAACAAAATCTAGGTGTTCTCTTAGATGATGATCTCTCCTGAACTTGCAGGTTCCTTTTTTCAGGAGAATTCATCAAAGCATTTCTCGTCACTGGTACGACTCAGATACTCGTCCAATCACTTGTCATCTCAGGATTGGACTAGATTAGATTTAAAACTCTAATGCTGCCAAAAGTAGTCCAGCTCCGTCTTACCTATCAGCCCTGATCAGACCATGGGTCACAGCTCACCCTCTTAGGCTAACATGTTCTTGTCATTACTAACTTAACTAACTCCTGTCATCCAGGAGGAAATGTCATTCAGACATGCAGAGATCTGGAAGGAAAGGAAAGGACAAGCTGAGTGTCATTAGCATAAAAGTAGTATGATAAAACATGTGAAAATATAATATCACACGACAAGAGAGCAAGAGAAGGGGGCCAAGCACTGAGCCCTGGGGAACACCAGTGGTAAGTCTTCGTGAGGCAGACATAGATCCTTTCCATGACACTTGGTAAGTTAGGACCTCAAGGTAGGACATAAGCCATTGCCATGAGGAACCAATGATTCCGAGTTTGATGAGTAGTTTTATGTACATGCTTGCATGTTGCATGTTTTTATGATATAAAACCTAAAATAAGTCAGATCTTTTGAATCTTTAAAGTTACCTTGCATCCAACAAAAGCTTGAAAAGCTCAGGACAAGGAAAAGATGGATCAGAGAGGCAACCAAAATGCCTTCAGGACTTTCTTGCATGCATTGTACCTGCATGGGACAGCAATCTCATGCATTTTGCATGTCTGGCTAAGAGGTAGGGTGGCACTACAAAGCCTTTTCTCAAAAAAACAAGAAAGAAATATTAAAAAGTGCAGGTGTATGATAAACCCAAAGTTGGGTAATCTAAATTAAATGGAAAAGTAAATTCTCTACAAACAACAGGGAGTTATGTCCTCCTATATGGAGTTATGCCTCTCCTATTTGGTTGTTTTCCGGCATGCAGTAATACTCTTCTCAGTCATAATGAGATCTTACCCACATAGTTCTGATCGGGCACAATTTGGAATTTCCCTGCTCAGACACCTGATTCAAGTAATCACTTTTTTACCAGGTTTAATATTTATATTGGAACAGGTCATGGCCAAACTGTGCTGTACACCAGAACTCAGTCATTATCAACCCACTAGTATACTGATTCTTACTCAGTGTAGTTTGATCCTGTATTGTATGACTGGAGTGATTGTGCTCTATTTGTTGAGTGTTTATACAGTTTCTTTCAGTCTCTCAGGTACCATTGCTTGATTCATGTTGTCATTCAGCCCCACTCTCTCTCGAACATGGCCTCACTTTGCCTAAAGGTCAATGAGCAATGAACATCCATTAGTAGAAATGTAAAAAAAGTGTTACATATTGAGAAATGTTTGCCTCTATAGTATTGTAAAGTGCCCTTGAATGACAGTTATTTCCTAAAATGCTGTAAAATCAATTTTGTGACATGCAGAGAGCTGTTCTGACCCACATTCAGAGGCAGCCGTCCCCCGACACAAGAGTGCTTAATCCAGTCCAACCAGAGGCCTAGAATAAATCTGCATTCAATTAAAGGATTACTGCCTGTTTAAAATGTGCTTCTGCTTTGCGTACTTAATCTTCCAAGTGGGTGTCCATGAAGGATGGAGCACATGAACTGCTGGGCACACCAGAGTGTATATAGCTCAGAAACACAGATCCCCTGGCTGAGGTAGGATTCAACTGAACAACCAGTGCAGTCCCATAATGGCTAATTTGTAAAATTCTGCAATAAGCAACTCTGTTAAGAGCCTGGTGTGGCTATTGGGCTTTTGTTAGCATGAAATCTAATGAAAATCCTCCTGCTTGTAATTCCAATGGATTTTTCAAAAGGTGCATTAAAATGCATACAATGTATTAAACTAATAAAAATATTAATGCAAATTCTTTTGTGTTTGGGTACCTCAGGGCTGGATGAGTGTGGGCAATTCTTACTACGACACTTAGAGTAGACACTGAAGGTGTGATTGCAGCTTTTCAGGTTTTTGAGTAAAGAATAGTACTGAACTGGAGTTGGTGACATGACTTTTGTATCTGGTGTGCATGTACATTTACATTTATAGCATTTTGCAGGCGTTCTTATCCAGAGTGATGTACCTGAGTGCTTTGTAGTCCACAGGAAAACATGTACTTCGCACTAGTACACGTAGTCTTAAAGTTAAGAGCTGCTAGTAGACTAAAATTCTATCAGAAATTGAGTTAATACTCCATCAGGACCATATCAGATCACACACACAGAGGACAGTTTTTTTGTTCTTAAATTATTTGTGAAATTTGTGTTACGTTAGTTTCTGACACAAACATAGGGCCCCCACAGTGGTGCAGTGGGTAACGCTATCCAGGGTTGGGGGTTCAAATCTGGCCTTGTGTGTGTGTGTGTGTGTGTGTGTGTGTGTGTGTGTGTGTGTGTGTGTGTGTATGTGTGTGTCCCTGCCTCGCACCCGTAGAAACTGGGATAGGCTCCGGGTACCCGTGACACTAGTAAGGATTAAGCGTTTACAGAAAATTAATAATGACATGAACATAGGCCTATAGCTGTTATGCTAAGCGTTCAGTGAAGAGGTGGGTCTTCAGCTGCCATTTGCAGACAGCAGATTGCAAACAGGTCTGATGTTCAGGTGAAGTTCGTTCCACCTCAGTGAGAAGCTGAGAAAAGTCATGATGCATGTCCTCGACCTTTGAGATGAGGTGGTTCAAGGTGGGCTGTGGCCATTTTTAACTTTGTAGGTGAGTGTTAGAGCTTTAAATCTTATGTAAGCAGGTACAGGAAGCCAGTGAAGGGTTCACAGTAGTGGAGTAGTGAGTGAGAATTTCGGTGTACTGAAGACCAGATGTGCTGCTGTATTCTGAATCATCTGTAGAGATCTTGTGGTCTTCAGAGGAAAGCCACCCAGGAACATATTACAGTAGTCCAGCCTTGAGATGACAAGTTACTGGAGGAGTATCGGAGTGGCATCAGTGGTAAGTAATGGAGAAATTCTCCTGATGTTATAATGAAGATACCTGCAAGTTTAGGAGAGATTGTTAATGTGAGATGAAAATGAGAGCACTTCAACACCTATATTTCATAAGATAAGATAAGATAAGATAAGATAAGATAAGATAATCCTTAGTCCCACAAGTGGGAAATTTGCATCATCATGGCAAAAAGTGGACAGTACAAGATAAAAGCAGCAAAAAATTAAAAACAATAGAACAAAAACTATACCAACAGTACAGTAAAAAAAAAAGAAAACTACACTATTCAAACAATCTAGAAATATAAATATGGATGAGTGTATTGAAAAATATAAATGTCTATATATGTATATGTATATGTAAA
>JBBPCZ010033349.1:0-13697 GCA_037974445.1 Brycinus macrolepidotus
TATCAGATATACAGTCAGGGGTTCTCAACTCCTCAATGATTGTAGCCTCTTGCTCTCATTCATACAGCTCACAGATTCTTGTTACAGTGGAGGCTTAGAGGTGAGCTGGAGCTCCACTTTGCTGCTGCTTCTGCTGGCTTGCTGCTGGCTGATTTATCCAGCGCTGTAAGGGTATCTCCTCAAGAGTAGTTTAAAAGCTGCATCTGAACAGGAGGTTCTGCAGTCATCGATCCTGTCAGAGCAGCAGGCTGCAGATCGGCTTCAGATTCAGCTCGACTGCGGATGGGGCGAAGGGTCAAACTAGGAAACTGTGGTAAGCGTGTTAAGCATTAGTGTCATTAATCATTTATTGGATGCGGCCTGTTCTCCAGCGTTTCTCGCTGGGTTTGTCATTTTTACACACTCACACACACACACACACACACACACACACACATACACACACACACACACACACATTTCCTTTGTCAGAGTTTGTGCATGTTTCCCACTGCATGGCCAGAAGCTCATCATCTCTGCTGCTGGTACTCTCTCAGTTGGAAGACACACACACACACACACACAGGTTTAAAGCAGTGTTCCTCATTCTTATAGCCACGTAATGCTAAATACTGCAGAGCTGGAGAGGCCCACTGTCTGTGTGTGTGTGCGTGTGTTAATACAACAGCTTAAATCTCTGACATTCAATTGTGGTTCTAGAATAATCTCAAATCTCAAATATTAAGATCAGACATCCCTGCCATTATATACAGCAATACATGTGCACAATCCATAAGCACATTTCACACAGTGTGTTACCTGTTGTGTGTGTCCCTCTCTCTCTCTCTCTCTCTCTCGTTCATAAATCGTGTCTGAGAGCCAGGCGCCTAGATTTATGACATTATGCCTGAGTCACCCATCTCTCTCTCTCTCTCACACACACACACAGGAAGATTAAATTTCTGTCAGCTACAAATATCAATTCTGTTTTCATCCAGGCGGGTTTAGCCTTGCCTTGACAACTTCAGCGTTTAAAATTTGTAACCTTGTGTGCATGTGTGTAAATAACGCGTGTCGCCGTCCAGCATGTGCGAAGGCTTATGCACTTTGAACAAGCACACCCACTTATGTCTTCTTTTATAGCTACTGTTGCTAGGTTGGGCAAGCTTTACAGAATGCTGGTAAAAATCCCATTTAACCTTGCCTGAAACTGTGGAGAGCTGCTCAGAGTCGCTGCATAGCTCTGAGTTTCAGGTTTAAAATGCTGTGCAGAACTGGGTGGTTGTTTACTGTCAGAGCTGCTGGTTTGAATAAATTTGGGCTATCAACGGTTATGCATATAAATGAGATCTAAATAGATAAAAACCACTGCCAGGGGCAGCTGGTGGCCTAGTGGTTAGGGAGTTGCCCCTGTGATCATAAGGCCGTGGGTTTGAATCCCAGGACTGCTAGTGGCACCACTGAGGTACCCTTCAGTAGCGTACCGTCCCCTCACACTGCTACCTGGACCCTGTGTTCCTGCCTGCCTGCTGCTTCACTTGATGAATGGGTTAAATACAGAGGAAGAATTTCACACTGTTCACACTGTGTGCTGTGGTGTGTTCACGTATTACAAATGGACACTTTAAAAATATGTGTAAGGGTGGGTGGAGTAAATAAATAAGTACATCGTTTTTTTTTGTTGTTTTTTTTAAAAAGAGCCAATTACAGGCCTTCGGTTACTCTGGGGTAGGTAAACTCTTGTCCATGATGGTGAAGATGTCTTCAAATATTGGGATGTTATATTTTTGCCTCATTGCCCTCTCCTGTGCACACTGTATATGAGTATAAAACGGGACAGATAATAACAGGAGGAAAGATAAGACTGTGTTAAGTAATAACTGTGTGTTTATGTGTGTGTGTGTGTGTGTGTGTGTGTGTGTGTGTGTTTAACTGTCTTTGATCTAACCGTGGGGCTTCCAGAATAATGAAGGTTAAGTTTAATGGTAATTATTGGCTATCAGTGTGATAACAGTCATTGCTTAATTTTACAACCCGCTCTCTATACGCTTCCATAATTATCCCCAGAACCCCGCCCCGACAAATATACAGCACATTCAAGAAGCCCACTGTTACTCTCTCCTTCAAATCTACTTTTATTCAGTTTGCATGTAATAATTATTATTTTTATTTGTTATTTATTTATTTCTCAAACTCAAGGTCGCTTTGCAAATAGCCGAGACATAGAACAAGAAACAGCGTTTAACAGACGGTAGTAGACATAAGCATTCGACAGACCAAATAAAAAAAAAACACAGATTACAGTAGGAGGAAAGAACAAATAGACACAGAGTCAAGAGTTATGAGAAGAGCCATAGCACTGAGAGAAAAGATCCATTTTTATTTGGGTTTTGAAAGAAGCAAGAGAGGAAGCATTGCAAATATTTTGAGGGAGGGAGTTCCGTAAAGAAAAAGACGTGAGCGGGAATTGTTGTTGTCAGCAAAGTTCTTGTGCTACATATAATGATAAAACAATTACAAATAAACATACAGTAAATAAATAAATAAATACATAAGCAAGCAAGCAAGCAGCACACTGCATGACTTCCACATGCAGGGAGCACCACTTGGCAGCTGGTGGCCTAGTGGTTAGGGAGTTGCCCCTGTGATCAGAAGGTTAAGGGTTCGAATCCAAATGACTGCCAGTGGCACCACTGAGGTACCCTTGAGCAAGGTACCGTCCCCACACACTGCTCCCCGGGCGCTGTGTTCCTGGCTGCCCGCTGCTTCTCTTGGTGAATGGGTTAAATGCAGAGGAAGAATTTCGTGCTGTTTGCACTGCGTGCTGTGGCGTGTTCACGTATGACAAATGGACGTTTTAAATAGTGGGGTATACGTTTTTGTTATGTGTTAGATACATTAAAAATGCATTTGAGAAACATTAAAAATACATTTACAGGACTGATGAAGCCCTTTTATAAACCACAGCTCAAACTCATTGCATTCTCTGGACAATCAGGGGCATCATCAAAGTAGATCTGAGTGTGAGTGAGTGAGTGAGTGAGTGTGTGTGCGTGCGTGCGTGCGTGCGTGCGTGCGTGTGATCGAGCTCAGGCTAAAAGCCTTTAGCAAATAAATCCCAGTTTGAGGGGTTGCAGCAAACTGTGGTGTTTCTCTGGTTCCGGATTTGCTCTTTCTGGAGGTTTTGGCAGCTTCGTCTCACTGCACTCTGCTAAATGACCCTTAAATATTTCATCGACTTGCTCTGCCAGCCTGCAAAACGGCAGCTAATTGGCTAGCTCACTGGCTAATTTGTAATGCAGTGTGTGTTTGTGCTACCTAGAGTTCATCTGGATCTGTTTTGTCTCACAGTGTCTCTGAGCCTTGGACCCACTTATGTGCACTACTGTTCAAAACTTGAAAATCACAGTTTTAAAAAAAATACAATTCGCAATAATACAAAACGTACTTGGTTTCAGTTTTAAATATATAAATAAATACATAAAATATGCTCATTTTACGCAAATCAATACAGGCACGACTGCAAATGTAACATGTACCCAGCACGATACAAAGCCTGATTCAGCTGCATTGATTTTCAAACGTTAGAACTGATCAGCATCATGGATAATTACATGCAGTAATAATATTACATTTTTGGCCGGATTAAAATTCTTAGGCTATACTCTTCAAGAATTAGTGTCTATATTCTGCTACTGTGTAAAAAGTTACATTTGTGTATTCAAGGTACTTTTACTTTTAATAATCATGCACTGAACCAAAATAATCTGAATCAAAGTCAGCTGCGATACTGTGAAATCTGAGATCTGTTAAGTCTTTTGGAATATCAAACTTAATCAGAGTTAGAGGAGACTTCTTATGAGGACTGATCTGTTTTTTTTGTTTTTTTTGATGAACAGAAGAGCCAAACAAAGAAAAAAAAAAAATCAAGAGTGGAAAGTGTCATATATGTGTAGACTTCAGCCCACAGTAAAGTTAGGATGGAGTGATGATGAAGCAGTGAAGTCTTCCCCCCACTCTGTCTTATTCTGTCTTTCTTTTCTGCACGTCTGAGCGCTGGCAGTGGTGAGTAGGAGGACGTATGAAAGGGTCTGTCGCTTTTTCACACGCATACACAGCGCGCAGGAGGGAAGTGCCGCTTCGGGATCAAAAGAAGGATTGCAGAATCAAAGTCCTTGATTAATTTTTCATCGTGGGAAAAGACGAGCGGTTTGTTGCGCGGAGGGGATGCCAATCTTTTCCCAGACAGATCCAGAGAACGTTTCTTTAAAAACGTCAACAAGCTTCCACACGCAAGCCTTTTATTGCGTTTAAGGCCTGAACCCGTGCACCGCTAGCATTGAGGTTCTCTATAGTCCCAAATAAAAGTTTCCATTTTATATCCCATCGAATTCAGAAACAACGTGTAGTTTGCAGCGTCGCTACAGTCGAGTGTAGCTGAAGGTACAGCATGAACAGGAACGTTACGAGAATAAAGCTATGAAGAAAGTACAGCTTCAGAAGAATTAGATTCATCAATGCTGCTTGAAAAGTCCAGCTGTTGAAGCTGAAATCCACTCATAAAGTGCAGACAGATGACGAACTACTAGTTGAACATCTCTGATTGCTACTGAAAGAGCTTTGTATTCTCCATCTCCATACTGGAGACATCCTGCCCTGCAGGTAAGCAAAACACTAGTTCAAGTTCAAGTGTTTTATTTGTCACATGTGGTCCGACTTAGTGCAACATACAGTGAAATGCTTTTCCGGCAATACTCACAGAACTGACAAGACAGTTCAAATCTAAACAAGACTAAACAATCTAAACTAACAGGCTTATGCTCCAATAACAAAAAACAGAGCCTGAGTTCAAGTATTTACACAAATTACTTTAAAACTGAAAGACAGTAAAGATGTTTTCTGCAGTCAGAGCTTCAGATGTCTGTATTTGACATCAAATTTGAACATAGCGCTCATTGTGCTAATAGAGTGCAGCAGAAATGATCATCATTATTGATGATGACGGTATGATGACGGTTAATAGGTAAAGCACTGTGTAATGGCAAACGTGATGTTATGACTGGCTCTCCGTGTAAACAAAATGAAACGGTTCATAAAATGAACTGCAGTAATTTAGGCTATGAGTAGAATCATCGGACTAAAGTTAGCGTTCCTCTCACAGGTTCAGGTTTCTGTTGACCAATCAATCAGCTACAAACACCAGCATTCAAGCATTCAGCAATAAAGAAGATTCATATTTTTATTTCTACCACATTTCTATTGTATTAGTGTGATATTAGTATTGTACTTCTGTAACAAACCTCCCCTTATTGAAACAAGGTAAGGCTGTTAACAGATCTAGAGATAGGGTAGGGAACAAACCACCAAACTCTTGTATGTGATCACATAGTGTATTATACCTTTACCATACATGCGCACACATACACACAACCCCCCCAGACCCACACAGTCCATATATACAATTCTGGATAGCGCCCAGCAAAGTCTTTTACTAACTCATAGTCTGTATTGTCCTTCTGGCCCAGGGACCTCCTGCCCTCGGTCTCTCCTCTGGTTCCGCCCGGGAAGGGTAGGCTCCAAGACGGCACCCCCGCTCCACAGACCACCGAGAAGAAGACACAAAAAAGAAAACCCACCTGCTCCACACAGCAGGTCGAGTGCCCATTAACACCCGTACATAACATGCATCATCGGTGTTACAAACCTTAAATAACCGTACTCACATGCAGGGTGAACAGTGCTTGTTCCGCACATAGGTTTTTTGATACTATTGGAGCTTGTTGCTGCTGGTAGCTTAGCCTAGCTTCCCATGCTTCTTATATAGCAGTGACCGGAAACAGACCCACTACCGAATCCACTACAGTGCCCCGTCTGGGGAGAAGCCCGTAGCCCGTTGTAATCATAATAATAGACGTATGTGCTTCTAATTCAGAAAATAATTACTACAACTTTACCGGTAGGGAGAAAAATAAAAGTTTTTGTTTGTCTAAGTTCAGTCAGTTTTGCCTGAAAAAAAGACAATAATAATCACCTAATTCGCTGCATGCATAACTCCAGCTCCGGCTCCAAAAGTCCATAAATTACAGTCTTAGCCTTTTTTCCCACCAGCGCATTAGTGACTGACTGATGGTATGCAAATCACAACACATTCTCAATTATTTCTTGCCACTCTGCGACTGCAAAAAAGAAGAAAAGTGTGGGAATAGAAAATTCATTATTTTTTAGAGGGGAGGGATGGTGTGTGTTAGTAATTGTGGCACTGCAGAGATAGGATTCAGCAGCTTTCTTTCTCATACCCACTCCTATCTCTCTCTCTCTCTCTCTCTCTCTCTCTGCATATCTTTCTCATACACACACACACACACTCTCTTCTGTGTTTATTGAGATTTTAGCGGTTTACCTCTGAGAACGATTCAGATCTTTAGAAATCAGTTCACTGCATCATGATTTCTCATATTGTGCCAAGATTCAGTTTTATTGTTTTTGGGCAGCTGGTGGCCTAGTGGTTAGGGAGTCAGAATGTTGTGGGTTTGAATCCCAGGACTGCTAGTGGCACCACTGAGATACCCTTGAGTAAGGTACCGTCCCCACACACTGCTCCCCGGGCTTTGTTTTCCTGGCTGCCCGCTGCTTCACTTGGGTTAAATGCAGAGAAAGAATTTCACACTGTTCACACGGTGTGCTGCGGTGTGTTCACTTATGAAAAATTTACACTTTACACTTAGAACAATCAGTTTTAAAAATACATTAAACGCACAACTATAACCAGAAGAACTGTTCACACCGTATAGAAATACAGACAATAAATATGAAGCGTTGTGGGTTATAAAAAATATCTAGGCCAAAAGCCACTTTGAGGTCATTTTCTTCTCCTACCTTGGATCGCCACTGTATCAGCTCTGCTGACCTTATAGGTGCACTTTGTCATTTACAGTTACTGACTCTAGGCCATCTGTTTCTCTGCATCATTGTTGGCCCCCTTTCATTAGTGGTCAGGACCACTAGTGAGCAGATATTATTTGCGTGGTGGGTCACTCTCAGCACAGTAGGGACACTGACTTGGTAGTGGAATGTTGTGTGTGTGTGTGTGTGTGGATCGTACACAACAGAGCTCCTGCAATGCAAGATGGTGGCCTGGTCCGATGAATCACGTGCTCTTTTACATCATGTGGACGGCTGGATGTTGTGACTCTTACCTGGGGAAGTGTCTCTGGTGGACAAAGTAATGAGACGAAGGTGGGCCGGTGGAGGCAGTGTGATGCTCTGGACAATGTTCTGACGGGAAACCTTGAGTCCTGCATTCATTTGGATGTTACTTTAACACCATCTACTTAACATTGTTGCAGACCAAGTCTTCCCAACAGCCTTCCCTAATGTCTGTGGCCTCTTTCAGCAGGGTAATGCTATAAATAATCAGGAATGGTTTGAGGAACATGACAAGGAGTTCAAGGTGTTGACCTGGCTTTCAAATTCACCTGATCTCAGTTTGATCGAGCATTTCTGGGATGTGCTGGATAAACTAGTCCAATTCAGGGAGGACCCTCCTCGCGACTTACGGACTTAAAGGATCTGCTGAAACGTCTTGGCACAGATACCACTGCACCTTCAGAGGTCTTGTGGAGTCCATGCCTCAGCAGGTAAGTTTTTGGTAGCACAAGGATGACCAATACAATATAAGGCAGGTGGTTATAATGTTGTGGCTGATTGGTGTATAATCTGTGGTTCAGTGCTTATATTTTCTTCTATATGTCCGCCGATTTCGATACAGAAACATATTACATTTTGTTAGGGTTGAAAATGCTTTAAAGCTCAGTGACACCTAAATGCTCTGCTCATGCTCATCAGAAGATGGTTTTAAAATGTTTATCAAATCTGAACATCTGTGATGATGATGATGATTATGCATCTCTACATGGATGATTAATATGCCACGGTTTCTATTTTGGTCATTAGATAGTTCAGTTTTTAAAAACTGTTTCATAAGATGACACCGTTTTTGTCAGAATCCAGAAATACAGAATTTGTTCTTTTCTTGGAAGGGGGGGGATTGTAGGGTAACATTCTGCCAGCCTGAATCAAACATCCTCACCAGCTGACTTTGACTCACCAAACACACTTTAGGCCTAGTCTAATCAGTCGTTTCGTGCAGACATTCAGGAGTGGGTGGACGGGCGTCACACTGTGAGTAAGATATGAGGAATTAGACATTACTGCAGAAAAAAATATTAGGCATTTACTGAGAATATTGTAATGTTTAACTCACCGTTTATTATTGTTTATTATAGGATATTGCAGTAATATTATAGTTTGTCTGTAGTTTCAGCTTCAAATTATTTTCTCTCTTTTGTTATTGTCAGCCCGCTCTCTACAGCAGCAGTCCTTCACCAATACAAATAGAGAGAGAGGAGCGTCTCTGTAGGCTTATCTATCTTCAGGCTAGCTAGCTGTGTGCTGTTTGATGGAGGCGAGCAGAGATGGAAGCTTCAGCGTCTGGGGGGGAAAAGTGTTTACTGTTGGGATCTCACTCATGGCCTTACAAACAAGCACACAAGACAACCTTTAAAAACTCAGGAGGAACTGTCCGCCCTCTGCCTGTACATGTCCATTTTTAAAAAAAAAATTTTTGTCAAACTGATAAAACTGGTGCTGTCGGCAGACCTGCGATTTTTAAGCCTTGCTTTCTGGAATGTCATTTCTATCTCTAAACTCTTTATAAATCCCCCTGCCTCAGCAGCGCTCCAAAAAAAAACAATCATGTTCAGACAGGGCTGCCATTCAGAGTACAAGAGAAGCTGAACGGCCCTGGAAGACGTCAGGTATGTTGCAACACTTTCGTGCTTCCTCGTCTTCATTATCACCATCATAATACTATTATTATACAGTGTTTCCCAGCTCAAACCACAATGATGAAAGGTCAGTGCTGTAAAGTGATGAATATGCACTAGAGCACAGGTTTGGCGCCTGATCTTCCAGCGTATCTCAGCCTGGTAACGGTGTTTCTGAAGTGTCGGCAGTGCAATTCTCTCCCCGCAGTCTTCGTCCCAAAACTGCATTCATGGAGTAGAACCAGTGGAAAGTTTTTCTGTCAGAGCTGCTTGTGTTATTTTATTAAAGTTTTGAATTTTTTTTTCCTCAGCATTCTGTATCCGTGTGATGAAAACCTAACCCAGCTAACTTGTTAGTGATGTCCTGGATCACCTTTGGGTTTCTCACAAAAGGTTTCTCAAAACGCGGCGACATTCGGCCCTGCCGTCAAGCAGCGTGGGAGTGGCTCGGGTACAGGTTGCTTTATTTGTAATGAAAAACATTCGTTTGCAGTGGAAAAGCATCACAAGAGAGCATCTGCATGGGTGGTAGGGTAGAGCTACTCTGTTAGCTGACATAGCCATTGTCTCTTCAAACCACGTTAGGCTCACTTGCATAAGTGCCAGTTTCTGACACACATCACAACAGAAGGCAAATTTTGTTTATACATTTCATTAAAACACCATTAACCCTCTCCAAACTAATGTTTCATGGAGAACACAATGTAAGCTTTAAATCAGTGAAACCTCATAATAGCCCAAACATCATGGAAAAGTACTATCCATATAGTAGCCAAACTTTAAAATGGATTTGAATAATGGTGAAAGCAATTTAATTATTATTAGACAAGCATTATGCTGACTATCAAAATCTTTGAAGAAGGTTTCACATTTAGCTGCACCAGGCTTCACATTCGTGGTGACATGGTAACGCCTCTGGGCAGGGTCATCTTTAGAGTTACCATGAAGTAGAAAGTGAGTGTTGAAGTACTTGAGGGATGACAACTAAAGAAGATCATGAAGTTGGGCAGCCCAACTTTTCAGTTCAGTTTGGATTTGTTTATTCAGTTCTACTGAACGCTTGTCTTACTGAACCACCTGCTGGTTATACAGGTGGGGGGTGCTGTGCTGCCCACCTGGACCTCTTCTGTTTATACCATGCACCCATACTTTTCTTGGTCTGAGCTATTAGCTCTGATTGTTTTCCATGCTGTGTTGTCTTTACAGAAGCAATGAGAGCTATTTAAGATGGTGGGGTAAAGGAGTCATCTGTATTTTGAATACATTTACCAAAGAAGTCTTGTAGATGTCTATGAGATATACTTGACAGTTGATTAGTTCATCAACACCTTTGAATGCATCTATAAAAATGACAAGTTGATCTTGTGGCCTTGGCGTGTAAGACTATAAACCTCTACTTAAGAGTAGCACCAAAGCAAATACTGTAATATGCAGAATTATTTAACACTAAGCCACTTTCATAAGCCATGTTACTTTGTTGGAGGAGTGCATCCAAAAAAAAAACCCCCTCTATATAAATTTGGGTTGAGGTAACAGTTTGCTGGGCAAGCGAGGCTCAACTGTCTAACCTTAACCTGTTTGGCTAAGTGGAAGAGGAGAAAGTGAGATGGAGAGAAGGACAGTGAGAGCAATAAAGAGCGAGCAAAGTGAAAGTGCGAGAGATGGAGAGGAGTGCTTGACTTTCACCATTGGCCTCAGTGTCTCTGGGTGCAACTGAATGGCTCCATTGGCTCTATTGAAAGGCATTTAGAGGCAGTTTGGCCTGCGGTGCTTTCACAGACGGACTGAGATGCTGAGTGTGGGAAATATATTTGCAGTTCAAACAGCTCTGTACGATAATTAAAGCGTCTGCATTAGTAGGCACTTGTGGATGTGTGTAATTGTATGTGTCTGATGCTGGTGAATTGTGCGACAACCCCCCCCCCCCCACACACACACAAAAGCACGACTCTCGTCACCACTCATCGCCCGGCAGAGTTGCTTTTGTGTTTCGTTCAGTTCAAGAGGCTTTTTCAGCACTTATATTACCTGTCCATTTGATTAAGGCCCCATCAACCTCAGTATAATTGAATACCACTCATAATGAAAGGGCTGAAAGTGATCCAAATGACTCCTACTTTCCCCAAAACTGGGGATTCAACATACGACTGTTGAATTTTCACTCTTAATACATCGCAGTGTCTCATTGTATTTTAACCTCCGCCCTCAAGAAGCCAAGCCATGGCACGGACTGAGTGTAAAGCAAATCCCTGGATTTTTCATCAGACGGAGTTCTGGGTACAGCAGCTGAACTGAACCAGCATTTCATACTTCAGACTATGAAACATGCTGATACAGTTTAATACTGTCCTACAAACTTCACATTAAACTCCTGTGGACGAGAAAAGTTCTGCCAAGAGACCTACATTTTGGCTAATGTGCAGTTAAACTAATGCGACCCATAAAGTCACTGGGTTCTGAGCTGCTCGTATGCTGCTCATTTTAGTGTTAAGCCATTAAAGCTACAGTGCAGACGAATTTACACCACCCTCCCCTCACTCCAAATTTAGACAAATCAGCCAAGACGTGTTTGATGTCAGGAGGAGGGGGAACTGGGCAAACCTGCATTTTTAGCCTAAGTATTACCTTAAAGGAACATCAAATCAAATTTGTAGGTAGTCGATCAGCCAAGAAATGTTGTGTCTAAATGGGCACTAAAAGTCGACAGTCCCCCAAATAACGTAAATCCGTTACAAAAACTTAACCTGCTCAAACTGCATCCAGTTCTTCGTTAACCTTTAGCATGACCTCGAGCGCAGATCCGTGCCGCTCACATTCTGAGTTTTGTTTGGTGTTCCTATGTCATGCAAAACCAAAGTTATTTTAATTTTAAAAACATGTAATAATAATTACCACTACTGGGATTTTAAAATGGCGTCCCACACAAAACACCCAAATTTATTTTAGGTCTTAGAAACAAATGGAGGAAAAACACAAGATCTTTGTACTTTCAGGATAGTCTCCGGCCACAAGTGGGTGGGGAAAACCCGCAGAGGGAGGGGGTCCGGAGAGCGGCCGAGCAAAAGAGCAGCAAATGGCGAGCGTGTAGGAGAACAAACACCGGTTTTAGACTGATTTGCATTTCTTGAAATCAGATTTTACTAATACACTCAAGTTCCAAGGGTTAATGTGGAGCAGACTACAGAATGTCTTACAGTGAACAATAAAAATGAGCAGAACTTCATTGCTACGGGCAGCTGTTTCAGACACACCACCAGCCTGCCGTTCACAAAGCAGCTGTAAGGACTCAGTCCTGAAGCACATCCACAAGTCTGGTCCACAGTAAAGAAGAGCTGGAGGTAGTTCAAGCAGGTTGAGAGAAGTTTTGCAGATGTGTTTACAGAAAAGATTTGGTGACTACTGACAGTGGGACACTGTGGACACTGCTTCTTACAGTACAGGGCTCATAGAGTTTAATGCATTGACACTTGATTACTTATCGTATTACTGTATATTTTCTAATTATAAACCTGGCATGTCAAATGCTTAAAATAACATTATGGGTTTGTATTTTTCACATATATAACGAAGCTGTCTCTGCTTTGGCATTTAGTTTTTACATGCTGCTGTTGCACTAAAGCCCATGAAGCCTTGTTGCAGACAGTTTACTTTTAATATGGGTATTTATATGCACGTACATATGCTGCTGCTGCTACCGCTGCCGAAACGGTCTCTCTGACACCATATGGGACTTTGAGTGACTGTCAGTAAGCAAATCTAAGTGTTTATATAGGAAGCGCACACACACACACACACACACACACACCTGAATGCGGGTTGGAATGGAAGAGCGCGCTGCGGCCGTGAAGCAGTATTGCGGTATTGACGTCGTCGCTGTAGACGTCCGTAATGGCAGATTTAGGGCATCATAAATCACTCAGACAGCCTGGAACAGCATAATGTGTTTACACGCCTCCGCCTGGTATTGGCAACACGTAAACATAGACACACACACACACACACACACACACACAGACCCATCCCCGATACAGGCCGTTTGTCGGGTCCCTTTCAATGAAGTGTGGCTGTTTGTGGAAGAAAGAAAACAAGTTGAGTTGTCTAAAGCACCATTCAGATGGGATTAGTGGAGGTGGGGGTGATGTCATTTCACCACGGCTCTGTAACGTCTATGAGCGATTCGCACAGGTTAGAAATGGGAGAAGATACTCGATTTACACACTGCCTACACTCCAAACTTCCACACACAACAAGCTGCTCCTGAGTAGAAAACATGTCCTAATTTAATCTTAATTTACCCTCACAGTCTGCCAGGCTGTCCTAAGTGAATGCAGTATTGTCACTAGCCAGGGAATTTACAGCCAATTGTCAACAGCACCACATAAAATCTGACTTTTTTCTGTCTTAAGCTTTTTTTCAGTGTTCGCATGCTTCAGGACGGATAGCACATCTCTGCTTAATTTGACCCATAGAGAACACAAGTACATTTCTGAGCGCTTCCATACTTGAGAAAAAACGAAAGAAAGAAAAAAAAAACAGAACCTGGGCTTATTTCTATGGGTTTTTTTTTGTTGTTGTTTTTTTGCAATATATATATATTTTACACAGTTCATTTTTATCTTTTAGAAATGCCTATAATAATTACATTACCCCATGCTCCCCAAGTACAACACATCCTGTCCAAATAGTACTTTAGTATGGTATAGTTTAGTATTATATTTATTATAGTATTAGTATTAAAAAGATCACCAGTTCCCTTCTTAGCCTACACAGTATGTAGTCAATCCGCCAAGACATGTTTGACTCATGTAGGTAATAAGTTGTCAGGGGTGAGAAGGGGAAAGAGAAGGGGAGGACGCACGCAGCAGTTAAATACTAGGTTGCTTTAATGCAAAA
>JBBPCZ010033380.1:0-13696 GCA_037974445.1 Brycinus macrolepidotus
CTGTCAGAGTCTCCTGCATGGGGTGGGTGATGTTATCCAACAGGGACGACAGCTTAGCCACCATTCTCCTGTCACTCACGGCCTCCACTGGGTCCAGAGGGCATCCTAGAACAGAGTTGGCCCTCCGGATCAGCCTGCTCAGTCTCTTTCTGTCCCCAGTAGAGATGCCACTGCCCCAGCAGACCACACCGCAAAAGATGGCTGATGCCACTACAGAGTCATAAAAGGTCATCAAGAGTGACAAACTATGTTTCCAAGTGAAATGTGTGTGTGAGAATCTTTTAAAGAGCAACATTTAAAGAAGCTCCACATAATGTAAAGGTTCTTGGAAGAACCCCTACAGAACCTTTACATTCTTTGAAGAGAATGGCCGACACCTAGAGGCTGGGAAGCCTTAACATACACAGACACCGGTGCAGGTGCATGATGGAGCTTTATTACAACTTAAACGACAACGCAGTTCAAAAATCACAAAACAAAACCACCACCACTTTGGGCTGAATGAAACCACAGGCTCCCCAAGTCTAATTCTACACTCCTTCTCCTACCGTCTCTTCCACCCCTCTCTCCCTTGTGACTGGAGAGCCCATGTTTTTAAAGAGTTCTGGCTCCTCCCTTGATATGCCTCACTGGTCCAACATCAGGGGAGGAGCCCTATACTCGGCAGCTCCGCCTCTTCATCTCACAATATCTTTAAAAGATTCTTCACATTCACATATCACATTTACAAACGTTAAAGCACTAAGTAGGAAGTAAATGAAAGACCACTTTAGTACTGCAGTCTTTGACTTTGACTGGAGAGTAATCAGAAATCTGGCTTTTATCCTTTAGAACTCAGAGCTTTTGGTCTCCTACACACTTGCTGTTTCAAAGATTGTGTTCTTTTCTGTTTGTGTCTAAGACCTAAAATAAAATAAAAAAACTGTTCATTTTTGTTCTCTATGGGCATTTGCGTGTGATGCCATTCTTAAAACCCAAGTAGCGGTTATTATTATTATTTTTTTATTGCAATAACTTTGGTTCTATGTAACATAGGCTCAGAACGATGTCTGACGCCTAGAGCATCAACACAAACCAGGGGAACTTTCATATAAGGAGTTGTTTTGCCCTATGACATCAATTTACCATTTGTTGTGCTGCTGGCATGGATCTGTGCTGCTCGTATTCTAAAAGTTAATACTATGGTATCCTCTCTCCCTAAGCTGTGTTAGTTCTGCACGCATGTATCATGTTTATTACAAGTGTATCTTATTGCTCTTACTGAACAATTACACAAAGAAGACATTTACAGACACTGCTGTTTCAGTGTGCAGATCACATTTGTTACCTACCTTTAACAGCAGCATGAGCTGCTCCAGCTGCACCATCAGTTCTCTTCGACTTTCCTGAAGAGCTGACATCCTATGTTCTAACTCCTCTTTCCTCTGTCTAAGGTAAGAAATAGCGAGAGAAAGAGCAAAGAGAAAGAGTGAGATAATTTGGCATACCAGTACAGGCTAATTACAGATTACAGAAGTATCAGCCTCATATCTCACAAAGTCTGTGCTTCTACTGCGCCATCAAATCACATCAAATGACTATTTTTGGTAACAAAACCTATTGAAAACATGTGGTGTGAACTGAAGAGTAAAGGCCACATGCATTCGTTTAAAAAAGGATGTCCAGAACTAGCTTCTGGTGTCTGTATATCAGGCTATTAGTGATATACCTTGGATCCAAATATACTGAATCACAGTGCAACAGCAAGCTATGTAATTGATTAGCATATCACAAAATTACATAATGTGAATATTACATATAAACCATAATATGTTCCATAAAGTATTGTTTTGAGTCTGTGTGTGCATTTGTGTACCTAAGCTTTCTGAGCTCCGCGAGCAGCGTAGGGTTTTGCTGACCTTTGTCAGCTGGTGGCCGAGATGCTTCATCATGCTGTTGCCTTAAGCGCTGAATCTCCTGCAAGATCTCCCTGTGAACACACACCACAGACAGCACACTGCTTGACACTAACCAGGTTTCCATCCAGCTGTTGAATTAAATTCAAGCAAATAGCTGAAGTGTCGCATAACAATTACGCAAATTAGACTGTGTTTTCATCAGCACTGTACAGGAGTACACTTCTGAGAAACATGAATGAATATACAGTGATATGTTTAAAGTTGAGAAGTATAACAAAGCATTTATTGTTTAATGGCTGCATTTTACGTTACAAAAGAGTCAGAACACACTGGCACATATAATGGCTAAGGTGTTGTCAATTAATCAGAAGAAAGAACTTTGTTTTTTCGCCATCTAATACTAATGTTCTGTTCACATTTCTTTGATAAGACAAAGTTATGTTTTAGTTTCATCATTACTCCACTGGAGCCTGCTGGCTTCTGTCAAGTTTTTTTGGCTTTAGCTAGTCATATTATCAGTCATATTTATTTTGTGAATGTGTTTCCATAGTAATTTATTACATTTCTTTTTAATCCGCAAAAAATATTCAGCTTGAGGAAAGATACATTTTATGAAAATTTGGAAATGTTATGCAGTATTTCTTTTTCTTTTTAATTGTTTTATTTGGTATGTTGCACTAAAATGTGGATGGAAACCTAAATAGAGTCTATATAGACAGAGTATAATTTCATTACTTGATTGAATAACAATGGAAAAAGTAACCTAAAAATAACATTAAAAATTATATGGGTCTTGTAATATACAGTCAGTAGCTGTATTTCATCTGATCACAAACAAGCATTTGGTGCTTGCTAGATGCTACTGCAACTTTGACTGGAATCAGGTTCTACAGCAATATGAGACAAAAATAGAGCTTTTTGGCAACATACACTCAAGGAGGGTTTGGCGTAAAAAGGACAATAAAGTCTGGAGAGGATCTGTGGTGTTTTAGGACCAGGATCTTTCAAATTAAAATCAATAATTGTGCCAATAAATGTGATTTGGTTTTATTTAAAAATATTTTGATGAAGGTTTTGTTTTGTTATTATAAATTTACTTCTAATATTTTCCCCACCAGACATCTTTACTAAGGGTACTAATAGCTGACCTTAAGTCACATGTTCGGATTTTCTATTTTCTTACTTGTTCTTGCTTTCAAGCTCAGCAATGAGCTGCCTCTGTTGCTTATTCGTGTCCAAAGGAAGAGAGATGTCACCTGGCACTCCGGCCTGCTGTAATATAGGTAAAATCAACCATTTCTTTATTGACAGTCGTCTCCAGATTTTAGATACACAAGTATGACGCAAATCCACAGATACTACTGTGGGCAATAACACAACTTAAATGTACTTACGACTTCCTTGTACTTATGACTCCTCTATTTAGTGTGCATTCATGTTTGCAAATATGTTGGTGGGGTCAGTATTGCCATGACTAAAGACTGTGATTGGCTGTCTTACCCCTGATGCCCCGTCAGCAGCCAATCGTAAAGCATAGCGGGCGATTAAACAGTGCTCATCATCCTGGTTATTACTGCTGCTTTCCAGTGAGGTGCTAATCAGGGAAAAGATCAATTAATTTTCAAAAGCACACTTAAGTTTCCATGATAATTACTGAACAAGCTCAACGTGAGTTATGCAAACATTTATCAAACCGTCTACTCCAGAGTGAGTCCTAATGCTTATTTATTTTATATTTATTTTTTTTATTGTTATTTCAGCATACCCACAATGGAAAAAGGGCCATGGCCACTCATAAGGGGTACAAAATACAAACTTAAGCTGGCCTTACATTCAATATTCAGTTTTGCTAGTTTTAATCTAGAACTAGCTAGTTTTAGCCAAGAGCAGCTCAGAGGAGGGGACAGTAGAGAGGGCGAACAAGTTCAATAACTTTTTCAACAGGTTCGACCGGTCCCCTCCTCTGCCCACATCCATCCCCACTACAGACACCTCCTCCTCCCCCACCAGACACACCAGGGATGACCCCTCCCTCCCCCTCACACCCCATCCCCCTCTATGCATCACAATGGACCAGGTCAGGAGCGAGGTGAGGAAGCTTCGTTCCAGGAAAGCAGCTGGCCCAGACAAGGTGTGTCCCCAGCTGTTAAAGACCTGTGCCACCGAACTGGGAGAGCCTCTACAGTATGTCTTCAATCTTAGCCTACAGCTAAGAAGAGTGCCCACCCTGTGGAAGACATCCTGCATTGTTCCAGTTCCAAAAAAGAACCGGCCCAGTGAAATGAACGACTACAGGTCAGTAGCACTCATGTCACATCTGATGAAGACACCGGAGCAGCTCTTTCTCAGTCTCCACAGGTAATGCATGCACAGGACTCTCTACAGTTCGCATACCGCACTGAGGCTGGCGTGGAGGATGCAATACTACATCTCCTGCATCGAGCCCACAAGCATCTGGACAAGGAGAGTGGCACAGTAAGGAGTTTATTCTTGGATTTTTCAAGTGCCTTTAACACCATCCAGCCCCACTCGCTCCAAGACAAACTGGTCAGGATGCAAGTGGACCGACGCCTAGTGGCATGGATCACCAGCTACCTCACTGACAGACCACAGCATGTCAGAATGAAAAACATCATCTCTGGCACTGTGAGCAGCAGCACAGAAGCACCACAAGGGACTGTGCTAGCCCCCCTCCTCTTTACCCTGTACACCGCAGACTTCAGCTATAACACTGATTCGTGTCACATTCAGAAGTTTGCTGATGACACAGCTATCATGGGGTGTATCAGAGAGGACCAGGAGGTGGAGTATAGGAACCTGGTGAGGGACTTTGCCACTTGGTGCCACACAAACCATCTGCAGCTCAACACCTCAAAAACCAAAGAACTGGTAATAGACTTTAGGAAGTCTAGATCCTCCCCCCACCCAGTCCAGATTGGGGGGGGGTTGAGGTTCTGAGCAGCTACAGGTACCTCTGGCTGGTGCTGGATGACAAACTGGCCTGAGCCAACAACACTGACCACCTCTACAGGAAGAGTCAGAGTAGGCTCTACTTCCTAAGGAGACTGCACTGATTTAACATCTGCAGGAAACTCCTGTGGATGTTTAATCAGTCTGTGTTAGCCAGTGTCCTCTTCAACGCCGTGGTGTGTTGGGGAGGCAGCCTGACTAAAAAAGACTCCTTCAGGCTGGACAAGCTGATGAGACGGGCCGGCTCTATGGTCGGCATGAAACTGGATTCACTAGCGACAGAGGCAGAGACGAGAACATTCAACAAACTTCTGGCCATTTTGGATAATGTCAGCCATCCTCTCCACGCTGTCATCAGTAATCAGAGAAGCTTGTTAAGTGACAGGCTGTTACTCCTGAGGAGTAACACCAACAGATTGTGCAACTCCTTTGTCCCCCGTGCCATCAAACTATATAACTCCATAGTGTGTAGTAGGAGGCAGGAGGCCAGGGGGAGGACTCAGGACACAGGACACTACAGAGGAAAGGTCTAGCGCAGGTCTATCACATCACATAACATATAGTATCCAATAACTATAGACTCAGTGTTTGTCAATGCAATTCATTATTATTCACTATTCATGTCAGTTCAATATTTATTATTACTGTCTATTTATCATTTTAACGGCAGCTACCTCTTTTAACTGGTACTTATCGCTCAATGCACAGATGTCACTTGTCACTTCATCACTTATCACACCATGTCACTTTATTACTATATCACTATCACTTTATCCCCTTGTTTTTCTTTCTATTCCTTAAGAATATTTTGTTGATGTGTGTTTGCTTTTATAAAATGTCCTACGGTGCTGTAAAAACTAACTGGAACCTGAATTTCCTGAAGGGAACGTCCCTAAGGGATCAATAAAGTTTCTATCTATCTATCTATCTTTTAAAATTGAGAACATACCAACATATTAGGACAAATCCCACAATTCACCATAGTCATTACTGCAATGCAAAGCATAATCACATAATTCAGCTGACCATAACCAGTGAGAGAAATGGAGCTGGAAAGTTCTCTGAGCAGATGCAGGATGTTACATTTCAGAACTGTGACAGACATCCTTCATGTGAAGCTACTGCCTGGTGTCAGCTGTGAATCATGGGTATTTTTCCCTGTCCTGTTTCTGCTGCAGGTGATGGAACAACCCAAGATAGACACAAGCAAGTACACTGCAAATGGTACCTTTGGGAAAAAAAAAGAAGTCTCTCCAGTTCATGGGTACAGCTATCCACATGGTTTGAATATTGTTTTATCTGACACAGCTGAGTGTCATGGCAAACAGGCTAATGTTTGCTCTCCTCAACGACGTAACTGTACTACTTCACGAGTTTTATCAAAGAATGAATAAGAAAGTACAGGTATCTCTGGCTCTACCGGCAAGGTACAGACACCTCAGATACCTCTTCCTCTACCAATACCACCAAGGTACAGATACTTCAGATACCTCTTCCTCTACCAATACCACCAAGGAACAGATACCTCAGATGCCTCTTTCTCTACCAATACCATCAAAGTACAGATACCTCAGATGCCTGTTCCTCTACCAATACCACCAGGGTACAGATACCTCAGATATCTCTTCCTCTACCAATACCACCAAGGTACAGATACCTCAGATACCTCTTCCTCTACCAATACCACCAAGGTACAGATACTTCAGATACCTCTTCCTCTACCAATACCACCAAGGAACAGATACCTCAGATGCCTCTTTCTCTACCAATACCATCAAAGTACAGATACCTCAGATGCCTGTTCCTCTACCAATACCACCAGGGTACAGATACCTCAGATATCTCTTCCTCTATCAATACCAACAAGGTACATATACCTCAGATGCCTCTTCCTCTACCAATGCCACCAAGGTACAGATACCGAATATGCCGCTTCCTCTATTTATACCACCAAGGTACAGAAACCTCAGGTACATCTTCCTCTACCACCAAGATACAGATACCTCAGATGCCTCTTCCTCTACCAATACCACCATGGCACAGATTCCTCTACCTTTACCATTAGCTCACAAATACCTCTACCACAAGGGTACATACCCCTCTACCACTAAAGTACACGTACCTCTAACCTGTCTCCACCACCTCCACCAAGATACAGGAATCATGAAGGTAAAGATATCTCTACTTCTAACATCAAGGAAAACATAACACCAGGGTACAAACCCCTCTACCACCAAGGTATATTTCTTCCCCTGCCTCTAATGTACACATACTTTTCTTCTAACACTAGAGTAGAGACCCTTATACCACCAAGGTAAAGAAATATCTTTTTTACCACTACATTATAGATCTCTCTACCTTGCAGGTACAAACACCTCCTCAACTAGTTAGTGAGACTAGTGCATATGGGTTAAGGACACAGAACAAGGTTTGAGCAGAACAGGGTCTCTATTTTGAATACTGCACATTTTCAGCTCCAACACTGATAGCCACCCTTGAAATAAGCCTCATGGCAACGGACACCCCAAATCTGAATTCATAATAAAAAGTAAAAAACCACGTACATTACCATCATAATTTACACACATTTTTGATTATATATCTAACAGCTGTCTAACATTTTATAACATTAGTAATCATGGTTATCACTCAAGGTGAAACTGCTGTCTAATACATTTTTTCAAGGTTAAAGCTGCAAATTAATTAAGCATGTAGTGTCACCATTGTAGTTACAATATTTGGTACTCATTTTCTTGAGATTTTTCCTGAGGCTCAATTCAAATGAAAAAAGTGGAGAGTGCGTCTGTTAGCTGACACAACAGAAGAACAGTTAGTGTTCTCATCCAAGTATGCTGAGTTGACCAATGATGTTGCATTAGCGGGTGTTGGAAAATATGTAGAGCCACTGTAACATGGAGGACACATGTGCTGAAAGCTGGTGGTATTGTGTGACTGAGGGAATCCTAGCTAGTAGGTGGAACTGCAAAACTAAAAAATGAAACATACAGTAATACAATAATACAGAAACCATTAATGCAGTAATATCATTATGTCAGTTATGCTATTCCGTACTAAACTTCAATTCGGATACATAATATATATAATAAGGTGGTGCTATCCTTTAATATGCCTTTGTGGTACCACATGTGTAACATCCTGGACACATCAGTGCTATGGATATCCTGTCTCCCACTTCATGTTTGTAGCTATGTAAAAATATGCTGCAAGAAATTCTGGCATCATCACCGTTTAATGTATGGCTCAACACGATGATACATACATCTCTACTAATTCCCTTATATCGTATAATAATCAATCAATAATAATTACAACCAAAGTCACTGATAACCTTAGTCACAGCCATAGATGCATCTATAACACTTGAGTAGAGATGAACTTTCTCACAATGTGCCATAGTGTCCTTTTGCATTACAGGTCTAGATCACTGGCTACTATAAAGTGTGAAATGTTTCTCACTACTTGAAACTACTTAAAAATAATACAATTCATATTCCGTTCACGTTGGTAACTGGTTTTGTCAGTGCAGAAAACAAATACAGAACTGTAAAATATAGGTTTACATGTGCAATGTGAATTCATAGCCAACAGGAAAAATCTTCATAATGGGATAAAAATGGAAAGTTGTGTAACAATCTTTGCAATCCTTTTGGGTAGAGTACGAAACTGCTACCAGCATGAGGCCTTGAGTAAAAATGGAACAGTAAAAACATAGCATGTAGTGTAGTGAATCAGTTCCATTCACAGTTTAAAACTTTACTTAAAAATGAACCAAATTGTGGTGTCTTTCTTCTTACTAAGCACATCCCCATATACTGTCAGGATGCACTTTTGGCAGTGAAGAAAGTCTAAGGGTTATTTCAGCCAAGTTATCGAGATGTGAAATTTAAACCAATACACACCATTCACCTTTAGCCTGGATAGAAGTGAAACCTCAGAGTGAAGACTTCTTAACAATGTATAGAGCATAATAAATTAGCTCTAATGTTTTATATCAATGATTTGTTAGTAAAGAGATCAAAACTGACTAAACTAAAACTAACTTTGATCAAAAGAAGATCAATTTTTGTCAAAGAGCAGAGGTGTTTAATATAGTTAATGTCATCTAAACAAACTGCAATAGCTCCCAAAAGATTAGATGTTAGCAAGCCGCTAAACTTGCAAAGCTAAAATGGCAAAAATGGTCACCATCCACAGTTCAATCCTCATTCATATAATGATGTAGATCTTTTCTATCAAATGCATTGTCAAACTGCAAGCATCCCTTATGCCTTACATGTATTTGACCCCAGCAATAATTTCCATCTTTAGGATTCAGTATGTTTAGTATCAGAATGGATAGCTTCATTAGACTGAGATGGTGACTGCAGGGGCAAAGAGAGAAATCGCCAGTGCAGCTACAGCCATGCTGGTCACACTAACCAGGAGCGGTTCTCTTGGAGGAGGTTGACATACAGTCCAATGAGGACATGTTCATCTGCAAGTCTGTCAGCAATATCAAGGCTGTACTGAACCCTGAAAAGTGTTTCACAAAACACATTAGATCACTGACATAGTCCATGCATTCCTAATAAGAAAAAAAGGAAAATGTTGCACTATAGTAAATTATGGACAACTAAGATAGCAACCCAAAACATCCAAACAGGCATCAATATAGACTGATAAAATATTAAATTGTGAATTAAAAAAAGAAGCATTTTATGTTTCTTTTTTAATTCACAATGTAATATTTTATCAACAATTTGTCATGATTTGTCGCAATCTGTGAACCTACATGTGTCTTCTGAATTTTTACATATAATGATAATAGTAAATGTTTTTTTCTTTGGGGGCTATTTTGTCTTACAATTTACCTCACAGCTATAAGGGGATTTCAAAAATATATTTTAGCACAAAATCTTTTCTTAAAACTATTGTAAATTAATGTCTTAGGCTTCAAGAAACATAGTCATAAACACTTCATAACTTGTGTATTTGCTGGCAGAAAGTCCCTTACTGCTCAGATAAATGGCTTTAAAGAGTTTGCACAAGAGCCTAAGACTTTTGCACAGTACTGTGTCTAAGACAGTTTCAGAGGGGACAGCGAAGCCTTAGTCCCAATGACCAAAAACTAAGCTACAGAAACATCCTTTACTGTACAATAAGCAACATATAATGACGAGCCACTTTGTTAGACTTACCTTGTATCTGCTATCACTGTTCATTTTCTAAGCTCCAAATAAAATATAGGTAAACTTTGCAGTCCACAGTTACAGACAGTAGTTTATCTGTTTCTCTGCACTATTTGTTATCCCCCTTGCTCTGTTTATCAATAGTCAGGACCCCCACAGTGAGCAGGCATTATTATTATTTGCAGAGACGATATGTCCTATAATATAATATTTAATGTATTTTTGCTGGTATTTTAAAGTCTTGCACTTTTCTTTTTGCACATTGTAAAGTTTTGTTTTGTCTGCTCTGTTCTGTTTCACTGTGTACTTGGTTGTGTAGATGGTTAAAATGACGAACAAGGTAGTTGTGCCAAATGAAGTGGCTGGACATTGTTCATCCAAATGCCTCATTCAAACAAAATTACTTTTAACAGCTGCCATGTTATTTGCACATAAGTAAGGCTTTGCTCATTAACTACAGCCAACTCAAGGAGAAATCAGGGATCTTTTTTTTTCATTTTCATTTTTGTCTGTGAAATATATTCAGTGGACATAGCTTTGTGGACATTTATAAATGCACATTTATTTCTTTTTTTAATAGGAAACAACAAAAACGTTCATCCTTGCATCCTTGTTTTGTTCAGAAAAACAAAACTCAATAAATTTTACTTCATGGCCATCATCCATAATTATTGATAAAATCAACAATGTAGCTTGATAAAAGCCAAAAAAGGCTTAAATCAGTGGCAAACAAAAAGCAGGCTTCCTTGTTTCTCATGTGGTTAGTTCATACATGCTTTTGGTATTTAAAGAGAAGGACTAACTTACCCTTTCCCTTTCAAAAGGTCTGGGGCAGCCCTAGCCAGGAGCTTCTTCTGTTTAACATCATTCACTCCTCTATTTACACCGATAAAAGAGTGGTATTAAAATGGGTGTTAATCATCTACACACTCTCTCTGTCTCTTTCTCTCTCTCTCTCTCTCTCACATACACACACACACACACACACACACACATACACACATACACACACACACACGCACACAATCACCCACAGTGTATAAACACATAACACTCTGCCTGTGACAGCTATGTTTCAATTTGTACTTCAGAATCACTGAATTTTATTGTTATTGTCTAGATTTGCAGTAATGTAAAGTAGGGATCTTAAGTCTTCGCCCTGGAGCACCCCTGAAGTGCACATTTCCCTCCATTTTTACCTTTAAAATCTCTGTTCCTGTCCAAATCACACACAATTCATCATACCATGTCATTTAAAAGCCAAAAAAACTTCTTGAATTCTTGGACTGAAGATCAGTGACTTCTGTCTATGAACACCAACAATATACCTCACAGAACCCTCACCTATCATCAAGAGAAACTCTGTCACATCATGGTACAGAAGAAAAATAAGTCATGATTACCAATGTATGTTCTAAAAAGCTAAAATGTGCATGACAGGGACACTTCTATTAATCTAGTTTTTAATCCTGCTCCTGTTCCACTGTCCTGAACCATTTCAACTATGAGTATATGAGCTGGATCAGGTTTGTTGAAGTAGGAAGTAGTCTGATCCATGCAGGACATTGGGACCACAGGAGTAGAATAAAGAAATACTGTTATAGAGGAAATGCAGGGTATTTATTGTTATGGATACTGGGGAAAAAACTGTACTCACACTCTGGTGGAGTAGGGGTTGCTGGTTGAAGGCATGGAGTGAGACATGTACTCACTCTCACTGTTTACTGGCCTTGGAGGCCTACAGCACACAATATACACACAGTTAGAGAACACAATGTGTGCAAACAATGTGGGGATATGGGGGTGTGTGCATGAGTGAGAGTGCGAGGGGAAGGGAGAGAGAATCATCTAAGATTTGCCACTACTATTAGCATAATATAATTACACTATTACATCAGCCACAAATTTAAAACCACTGACAAGTGACGTGAATAACACTGATTATCTCATTTTAATGGCACCTGTCAGGGAGTGGGACATATTAGGCACCAAGCGAACAGTCAGTTCTTCACGTTTATGTGTTAGCAGCTAGAAAAATGGGCAAGAGTAAGGACTTGAGCGACTTTGACAAGGGCCAAAGTCCACTGTGATGGAGACTGGGTCAACATCTCCAATACGGCAGTTCTTGTGAGGTGCTCCAGTGGTTAATATCTACCAAAAGTGGTCCAAGGAAGGAAAACCAGTAAACAGGTAAAAGGGTCATGGGCGACCAAGGTTCACTGATGCGTGTGGGGAGTGAATACTAGCCCGGTCTGCTCCCATAGAAGAGCTAATGTGCGCAAATTGCTGAAAATTTTATGCTGGCTATGTCACAAAGATTTCAAAACACAGTACATTGCAGTCTATGATGAACCCTGCTCACTGCTGAAAGTGCCTATACATGAGTGGGCACATGAGTATTAGAGCTGGACTAAGGAGAAACGCCAGGTAATCTGTTCTGGTAAATCATGTTTTCTTTTACATCATGTGAATGGTCGTGTGTGTACATGCTGGGGATGCACTATGAGAAAAAGGAAAGCCAACTGAGGCAGTGTGATGCTCTGGGCAATGATCTGGTAGGAAACCATGTAGATGTTATTTGACAAATACTATCTACCTAAACATTGTTGCAAACTAAGTATGTCCCTTCTTGGAAATGGTTTTTCCTAGCGGCAGTGGCCTCTTTCAGCGGATAATGTTTCCTGCCACACCGCAAACATTGCTCAGAAATGGCCTGAGTTGTTCACCATGCCTCCAAATTTCTCAAATCTCAATCTGATTAAGCATCTGTGGGATGTGCTGGGCACACTAGTCTGATGCATGGAGGCTCCACCTCACAACTTACAGAACTTAAAGGATCTGTTGCTAATGTTTTGGTGCCATATACCACACACCTTCAGAGCTCTTGTGCCTCGATGTATCAGAGCTGTTTTGGCGGCACAAGGAGGACCTACATGATATAGGGCAGGTGGTTTTAATGTTATGGCTGATCAGTGTATACAAAAATTAAAGTTGTTAATAAGCTAATGACATGTGTTCAACTTACCAAGTGTCCCTATTTTGTTGCAGAAAGCAAGAAGAAAGCAGCAAAATGTTAGGAATGCATCAAAAATGTCATATGAAAGATCAGCTTTTCCCTGTTCGAAAACATCATTTAGGACATCATTTGGTTTCTGTGAAGGTCCATGGCCAAAACTAATTTGAAATGAATGAATTTCATTTCAGCCAAAAGACAAAACCCAAAAAGAACCAACTTATTCACAAGATAAGCAGAGTAAAAGTTTGAGACTCACAATACATTACTCACAATATAATAATAAATTATCTTACTTCATTTTACACTACTCAAAAGCAAGTCATTGAACTGCTGAAGTTTTTTGCTTTACTCTCAATGGTAAAGGATGTGATACAGAAGGGGATTATTTTACACAAGAAATTGTTTTAAGTTCACTCACACAACATGAGCAAGGTTTAAAGGTTTCTCAGGAGAATCAGGGAACATGGGATGGAGTGGCTTCTGGTTGGAAGCGCAGCTCAGAGACTTACTCAAAGCATTCGACAACTTCTTAGCAGGAGATTTCTGGAACGAACACACACACACACACACACACACACACACACACACACACACACACACACACACACACACACACACACACA
>JBBPCZ010033391.1:0-13695 GCA_037974445.1 Brycinus macrolepidotus
AGCTGGTGAGGAGAACACAGGTTCGGTTCCAGATTTCTCCTCGGTTCCTCCAGCCGTTGTTTGGATTTGTAAAATTCTATCATCAGCTCCTGATTCAGTTTAATGAAGGACTGAAACCAGGTTTCTGATGGAAACTACGAGAAATCCTGGACTTCCACATAAACACATTGATATACTGACTAAGTCAAACCAGGTTTCTGATGGAAACTATGAGAAATCCTGGACGTCCACATAAACACATTGATATACTGACTAAGTCAAACCAGGTTTCTGATGGAAACTATGAGAAATCCTGGACTTCCACATAAACACATTGATATACTGCACATAAAATCACTATATACTGTAGAATGTTATTTTTATTTATTCTTTTTAGTTTTATTTAGTATATTAATTATGTGAAAAACATAAACACTTGTGACTGCTGGGCAGAGTTTTGCTAGAGTGAATAAAATCCTGCTTAAAGTGCTAATATGTCAAAAGCTACCAATACATAGTCTTAGCACTGCATGTACAGAGCTGCAGTGAGTACCTCATGTCTTACGGTTTTCTACAGGATGGAAGATGACTACATTAGAGAGTGTAATAGAGAATGGTTTTCATAATCCAGAGATTGGGTTGAATCTTTTAAATCCTCAATTTTACATAAGATGATTATTTTTTTTTTATAAAATGAAATTAGTGATTATTATGAAAGTGGAAGGGGTTATAATTTGTAATATACAATACAGTGTTCCACATAAAGACATAAGGGCAATCTAAAATAAAATGATGCATCTTTTTCCAGCTTGGTATTCGGTTGAACCCATCATCTTTCAACTTTTTTTTCATCTCAAAAGCCTGTGTATATAGTCATACAATAGACAGCACAGACCTATTCGGCTAATTACAGCATTTTCATGATTTTGTAATCTCTGAACTGATGATACAGATCACTCATGTTTTTGTGCATCCCAGAGTGCAGAGAACACTGCAGGGGATGCAACGACTACCTATATGTAACAATAACAATGGTCCATTTGACTCAGCAGTAAGAATTCAGTGTTTTTTTCCCCTCTTTATTTCTACGTGAAGCTTCAGTGCTTTGAGCCCAGTGAAGTAAAAAGTCTCGATATAAACAGAATCTTTTAATGTGTAATAAGTACTCAGTCAGACATAAAAGCACTATCACTGGATTGCGCCTAAACGAATTAACAAACAAATAAATAAACCAAGATCATTTTCAGGCATTATCTTTTTGCAGTTCTCAGCTGTGAACTCACTGGGTCTCCAGATCCTTTTATTTTGTAAATAAGGAGTTGTAACCATGATAATGAATTAGTCTTTAACTTAATAATGGAGGAAATTTGCGGTCATCATCATCATCATCATCATCATCATCATCACCACCATTGTTAAGCACTGATAAGCACTTTTCTTGAGGCCAGACAGGTCATCACACCCTGGCGGGTCCACTGTCCCTCACTTGGACTGTGAAGTCCTTAATGCACCATCCAAAACTCTAACATCTCTGGGGCTTTGAGGATAAAGGGATCAGTCACCTAAGAGTAATTCTCTCCTTCCACCATAGACAAAAAAAAGAAAGGTTTGACCTTGGAAAGAGTTGCCAGAAGGATGTGAAAGGACTGCAGCCCACCACAACACAATTCTATTTGTTGCTGCACACTTTTTTTCACCCAGTCGCCCTCCCAGGAGATGGACCATGGTGATTATCAATCCTCGGCAAACAGCGGAGGGACGCAGAAGCATAAACCAGAGGGGAATGAAGAATCCACACAGATTGCATTTTTGTCCTGTTTTCTTTTTTTTTCTTGTTTCTTTTCACAAGCCTGTATGTCTAAGAGAGGAAAGGTTGACTCACTCAAGATCAGTCAGAAATCTTAGTCACATCTGGAGAATGCTATGACAAATATTGACCTGGTGGAGCGGTGGAGAAGAGTGAATTTCAATCTAGATTCAGCACCCTGCCCACAACTCTACAGATTCCAGATCGGTTCAGTTTATTTTCCATTTACAGCTGTAATTGAAGTCCATGAGAGAAAAAAAGAGTATAACGGAGCTCTCGGTGCTCAGTAATGAAAGCCTCAGAAGATGAGCATCAGGTTCAGCAGATGTTCTGTTCAAGAGTCGAAAGAAAAAACCTTCCTCGTACCAACCCTGAGCCGAACCACTACACGATATCATTCGCCCCCTTGATGTGTCAGATGTCACATCTTCCCCATTGAGTTTAATGGAACCAATTACAATCCAATGCACTCAACATCACATTATTATCACTTCACTTTCCAATGGCAGTGTGGAGCTTCACCTGCCAGGCTGTCTGGCACAAATATAAATGTAGAAGGAATGGAAATCACCCACTGTATGTTGTTTCACTGCTTAGTTGGACATTTCATTGACATTTCATTTCTTAGAAACTGAATCAGTATGGGGCATATCAAGGCTCAACAATATCGTATCTATGATGGCCACTCGCCACATGAGTCACTGATAATTACAAAGGCCTTCCTACAGCATCTGCAAAGCACATTTTCACAGAATGCTGTATGCGACTCCAGAGTGGAATAAGCGCAAATTCATTAATGGAATTGAGTGAAAAATACTTACTCCAAGTAAAACTCAACAATTTCTTCTTTCTGAGTTTGTGAAACTGGTAACTCTCATAGCTGTAGGAGCAAAGATCTCTCAGTGACAGATGTACTAACACCTAAATGACATTAATTGAAAATGTCATCAGTTGATGGTGGGTCTTCCCAGTATATAATATGTTCTATTGGTTTCTGTTGAAGAACTCAGTTTTGTAGGATACAGGTATTTATCATATTCACCATGGTGTTCTCTGTTGTAGTTTTCCAGTTAAACCTCTATTGCTGATTTAAAAGCAAACAACCAACTGGTACAAGGACACTAAAGCAGCTGAATCTTCTGAAACAGGTGATTTTGATAGTTTTGTAGCCAGCTGCGCGTTACTTTTGTTGCCATCCATGAATTAGTGTTCTTTGATATTGATGATGGGGCACAGTGGGTAGTGCTGTTGCCTCACAGCAAGAAGATCCTGGGTTTAATTCCAGGTTGGTGCTTCTGAGGGTCCTTTCTGCATAGATTTTGCATGTTCTCCCTGTGTCTGTGTGGGTTTCTGCCAGGTGCTCAGGTTTACTTTCACAGTCCTAATGTACATGAGATGAACTGTAGATTCTAAATTGCCTCTAGGTGTGTGTGTGAGTGCATTTGTCTGTGTGTCTGCCCTGTGATGGACTGGTGACCTGTCCAGGGTGTTTTTCTACCCTTCACCCTATAAATGCTGGGATTCCATTACATTTCACTCATTTGGCAGACACTTTTATCCAAAGCAACTTACAATTTGAGGAAACCCTCAAGCTTCAGGACAGTGGGAGAACCAGAGGAGAGTTCTGAGTGCTAAAAGATGTAAGAGAAGTGCAAGAAGATGTAAGCTTAATCAAGAGGAAGTGTGATTGACAATGTGCATTAGGAGTGGAGATGTTCTCTGAACAGATGAGTCTTCAAGAAGTTTTTGAAAATAGAGAGGGATTCTGCTGCTCTGGTTGCCTTTGGCAGATCACTCTATCAGTGGGAAACCATGAATGAGAATAGTCTGGACTGGGTTTGTCTTGTATGTAGAGCCTGATGATGTTCCTTGGAGGAGCGGAGGGAGTGAGTAGGAACGTAAGCCTGAATGATGGGGTTAAGGCAGCTGGGTGCAGACCCAGACATCACTCTGTAGCCAAGAGTTAGTGACTTGAACTTAATTCGGGCCGCTATGGGTAGACAGTGTAGGTCAATTAGAAGGCGGGGTGACATGCGACCTTTTAGGTTTGTTGAAGACCGTCCGAGCTGCTGCATGCTGAACCAGCTGTAAGGGTCTTAAAGTACAAACTGGGAGGACAGGTATAGCTGTGTATGATCAGCATAGCAGTGATAGGAGAAGCCATGAGTGTGGATAATCGAGCAGAAGGAGGTGGTATAAATTGCAAAGAGTAGGGGCCGCAGTATTGAGCCTTGGGGGACTCCAGAAAGCAGCTGATGGGATGGTGATGTTCAACTATGATACCTTGGATGAATGCCCAGAGTTTTGAACCAAGAATGAGCTCTGCCTGAGATGCCCATATTTGAGAGAATGGATAGGAGGATACTGTGGTCAATTGTATCGAAGGCAGCAGATAGATCCAGAAGAATAAGAACTGAGTACTGAGCTGCTGCTCTGGCCGATTTTAAAGCTTCAGTCACAGATAGCAGAGTCGTTTCAGTGGAGTGGCCACTCTTGAAATCAGATTGGTTTGGATCAAGGAGGTCATTCCAAGAGAAGAAATCTGAGACCTGTTTGAAAACTGCTCTTTCAATGATTTTGGATAAGTGTGGAGGCAACTTGAGCAGGCTTAAGGAAAGGCTTTTTGAGCAGATGCATTACCTGAGCCTGTTTGAAGCTTGTAGGAAATATTCCCTAGGTTAATGAGGCATTATGCATGTACATGGTGGCTTGGAGGGGCTTTGTAGGGATAGGGTCCAACACCACCATGTGACCCTGATTAAGGATTAGTAGCTCAGATAATGGATGTGTGATATGGATCACCATGTAGTTTTGTCAATATTTAAGGTAGCTGCCACAGAATATTTAAGCAGTCACTTAGTTTTGTTTTGTTAGTACTTTTAGTACAGGTTTTGTTACATTGGTTTAATTGCATTGAGTGATGGAAATTCAATACATATTTTAAGCACCTATTGACAATGTTTGTGCTACCTTTCTCAATTAAGTGTTACGCAAATATATGTGTAAACCTTAACCTGTATATTGTACCAACTTTGTTACTTTAATTATTTTGAGTTTATGGTGTATGGAAGTATCACATTTACACTCAATTGTCAGAAAACAATGAAGTCAGTCAGTACTTTGTTATTGCCAGCCACTTCATATTGTATCTGATTTTTTTTACAACTGAACGGACAAAAATGTACATATGTACTTATGTATGCACCTTTTGTAAACATTCATGCTGTGGTGCATTAATTTTCACAATTGCATGGCAACAGCATGTCTGAACATGCAATTACAGAAGGAAAAAAACCTGATCTAATGCAGCCTAAACATAGCCATGCTGTGTGGGCCATATCGTGCCTATAGGGCTGCGAGAGAAATGTAATGTGCTGCCTTGAGACATGTCTGTCATGGTCACATCACAGATGAAGGAGAGAGAGAATGTATAAGATAACATACTGGTCTTTCTCTACTTTCAACCTACTACTGCAAGTGCGCCACCAATGTCAGGCTCAGAAATCTGTGATATCCCCGAACATCATTTTACAGTCTGTGCAGAGGCTGTCTGGGAACGTGTTTCCCTTTTATTCCTGGAGCCGAGCTGGCATCTTTGCCATTGCGGCAGTCTGTCGTTTTACACACACACACACACACACTCACACTCACCACTATGCCTCACCTGGCTCCATCCCACTCTGTACAGACAGTGGAGAGACAATGGGAGTGAAGAGCTTGCTGGGATTTCTGGGGATTTCTGTCTGGCCGAGTAGATCCACAGCACATCAGGAAATAACAGCACCAGATAATTGTGTGGTCCTTAAAGCAGCAGTAGACAAATATTCCATTGGAAGTGGAGGGAACAGAAAAGGAAATGAATCTTATTTGGTGGTAAAAACTTCCACAGGTGGATGAGATGTTATTTAGCTGTTCTATTTAAATGTAATGACACAGTTACAGGAGTACCTCGTAAGTAGTTACATTGATTAACATTCTGTTTCAATGGGACTGAGTCTGCGCCTTTCTGAAACACCTTTCCTGTTTGTTTCATTGTCAGCTTACAAATGTAACTTTAGAATCTGAACCTTCTACAGAATTTTTTCATTGTGCCACAAGTTAGAAATATTTACGTCATACTTTTCTTCCAGCAGGCAGTGATCACTGCAGTTGAAAGAAAAGTGTTGAGTAAAAACAAGTTCGCTTTCTAAATGAGTTCAAACAGCAGAGATTGGAAATCCACAAAAGCAGCTCTGTTAGATTTCTGACAGAAGAGTGCGAAAAGCAGAATAACAGAAAAATTCCCTTTAATTCATAGTTACAGCTGCTTAATTTTGACTGTGTTACAAAAAAGGACTTCTAAAATGATAAAATTAAAATAGAAAAAACGTTCTTAAATGTTCTTAAAAATGTTTCCATTGACCCATTTGTGATGCTCTTGTCACTCAATGGAAAAACCAGCTGGCATTTACAAATGATGTAGTACAAAAAAGTTATTAGAAATAGTTGTTTATTAATTAATAAAAAGTAAAAAGTAAATTAATGAATCATCCAAATGGTTCTGTACCAAACATTTTGCTGAACAGCTTGTGTGTTTTTAATATGTGTTTGTGTTTTAATTCGATTATTCTGTCCATAAAAGTGTAGGCACACCTACCTTGACCTGTCGCCATTGGTCATTTTATTAGGAACGTCTCTGATATCAGTGCAGTTTGTAAGTTTACTGTCACTCACTGTAGCCCACCTGCTCCTCCCCAGTTAATCAGTTTATCAGCTCCCCTTCAACCCCCTTCATCAATAAAAAAAAGATCACAATAGGACTGCTACTGACCAGCACAGTCCTGCCGTTCAGCACACCGGTCACGGAAAAGCACACACTCACACACGCTTACAAAAAAAATGACAACCATTCCCAGTAAATTGCTAGGCTTTAATTTTTAATTTGACTCATCTGGAAGACTTCTGCTGCTCCAGATCCCTCAACAAAACAGAAAATTCTCTCAGATCCTGGGAGCCTGCATTTTACAGCATTAGAGCCGCTACCTACAAACTTTCAGCGCCCAGCCGATTTTAAAATCTTCCCTCATGCCAAAAGTGATTGAACTACTGAATTTCTGTCAAAAGTTTCGGAACACCCAGCTTTTCCATATGGTCTTGAAGTGACTTAAATGACCTACATAAAGAACTTTACAGACATCGCAGTAAATAAATTCAAAATTGTCTATTTTTGTAGCCGACTTTGCGCATGGGCTATAGAGTAAAGGGTGGATTCTGAAACTTTGACAGTGTTTTGACCCTGCATATATCACTTTTACTTAACAAAATTTGGTTTGAGCATGAGCATGTTTTGTTTGCAGTATCTTACGTTAAAGAGAATTATGAGTTGATATTGAGTCACATCGGTAAACACTTGGTAAAAAAAACTATATATCATTATTAACATTATTGTGCAAACCTGTATGGCCAAACAGGTTCCATCAAGTTAAACTGGAAAAGAAACAAATGGGAAGAATTTATCTAGCCGTCATGGAACAAAAAAGTCTACTCGTACTGTTTGGCAGCCCTTGAGAATATTTTAGTTTTATTTATATATTTTATTTATAGGTCGATCGTTATGTTTAAAAATAACCAAAAATTGCCTCACTCATTCAAAAGGGGAAAGATCCATCGAACAGCTAAAGCTGGAGTGAACAATGTATCATTAGATGAGAGGCAGTCATAATCTTCTATATGAGGTTAATAGTTCAAAGGATGATGTGGAAACACGTTGGCAGGTAACATTAGAAATATCAGTAACACTGTTTTGATTGCCCTCTATAGATTATCTAAAAATCTGGTCAGTAGTAGGTTTAGGTTTAGGATTAGAATTAGGGTTAAATTAAAAGTTTAGGTTAAGCTTAAGGTTGGATTTAATAGAATCTTTCATTTTGCAGTGAATAGATATTTAGCTGAACATTAGTAAAAGACAAACTGAGCATCTACAGTGGACCCTCCACATAAAGTGTTACTGAAATATCTTTTCTAACTTTCATTGCTAGCCTAGCGCACTATTTAAAAGTCCAGTCGGGTCTGTGGCACGTGAAGGCACTAGTGTTTCACTGAAGCAAAGTGAAATATACAATATTAGTGATAAGTCATAAGGCACTGAGCTGCCAGTTTATTAGGTATATTTGACTCGTGCACGCTTATAGGTCATTTTATCCGCTACACAAACTAATCACTGACTAAAATACCCATTTGGTTGATGGACTAAGTGCTGAGACATAACTATAGTAACATGCACAACGCGTTTGTTAGCGTCAGCTTTTAACATTTATAGTTCTGCACATGAGAAGCCCACCCTGTGAGAAACGTCCTGTGGAGTGAATTATCTTCTTTCTGCTGGAGCACTCCAAACCCAGGTTGAAGAACTACAGCCAGCTGTGTCAGACAAATGATCATTGCCCATCAGGTCACCATTGCTTCTTGTCTCCTGTGAATTTTTGCACTTGAACACACACACACTCTCTACAGGTACCAGTCAAGGTACATAAATAGTGCACCTGCATGTAAAGGAGCAATTCTCTTTAGCAGGGACTGCATCATGCAAAGTGAAAAATATGCTATTTTAATGTTTTAAGCTTCAAATGTCAATGTTTAGGCAAAATCCAGTGTGTGAATGCGAAAGTAATGTGAAAGTGCTCCCAGTCCTTAAATGCCCAACTCATCCAGTTTGTATTACTTTTAATGTAATTACTGAATAATAAACCTTGAATTGTAAATAAATTGCGTTTCTGCAAGAAAATGCAAAGAGTGATTGTGTGTTTAGAGACACCCAAACACTCGTTTTATAGCTAAAATAAAGTTTGTGTTAAAAAAGAATTCTGCTCACAGTGGGGTATCGAACCGGTGCCTCTTCTGACTCTCCTCACTCGGCGTGCCGGATATTAAAGAACACTTTTCAGTGTTGGAATTTTGCCAAAATTCAATATTGGCTCAGACAAGAAGTGGTACCAAATTCCAGTTATAATAGTTTTAAGAAGAACAAGAACAAGAACAAGAACACTAATAAGGCTGGGATTTGAAGAGATTAAGCTATCTGAGACGTGTCCATTTTTATGTGTTATTATTTATCTGGGTCGATATGTAGTCTGTTGTGTAGTCTGTTGTGTAGTCTGTTATATTGTCTGTTGTTATTTGTCCCTGTTTAATATCCAACCAGTGTGAATCGCTGAAAAATAAGTTCCCTATGGGTCCAGTGAATCTACTGCTACTTCTTCGATTAGCATGACAGGCGTGTAGCAATACCTTTCTTGCCACTGAGGTTGGACGTCTGATGTATGCAGGCAGAGACTATGGTTGTTGTTCGTAAAACATGCCATGTCTACACTACACAAGCGCTTGACCTTGGCAGCTATGTGACTGTGAATTACAATGCAATCTCCTGTGCTGTCTGATTAAGATATGAAGCAGGAATGAGGGGATGCAGGCCCACACACACTGCTGTAACTATCGGCCAAGAGAAACGATGAGCTTACTGAGAGAGAGAGAGGGAGAGAGAGAGAAAGAGAAAGAGAGAGAGGGGGAGAGAGAGTGAAAGGGAGAGAAAGAGAGAGGGGGAGAGAGAGGCATCTTTTCCCAGCTCACTTAAGGACCCTATTTATCAGTAGCAGGTCAAGCTGATGGTTCACATGACTTTTACCTGAGTCCTTCACACTCATTTGAGGTGACACCATGCTCTTAGTTCATAAATACATCTGATGTGCTCAGATATGTATCTAGGAACATAGATTAACCCCTTAAACTCAAAAGTCTGCATTGAGGGTTGCAGCTGAGAACCACTTACAGATTAGCTTCATAGCAGTTCCTAAATAATCTGTAGTAGTAACTCAATAACAAGTCTGAAAAAGACATTTGCAGTTTAAACCTCTAGTGTACTGCTTCATTTATGCAGCTATGTGGAGACTGATTTACCAAATGCACACCCAAGCATGGCCAGAGATGTGTTAGCGTGTGTGTTTTTTGTGCTTTACTTTGATTTGGCCATGGCCGCAGAGAGCAAAAGCTTCACATCCGTCCACCCTCGTATAACCAGCTCACCCCTTTATGTGTTGCAATGTTTTCTGCAGTCATTCTTCTTCCAGCTGTCGGGGTCCACTGTAATAGATACAGCTAATAAGAAGCTGCTATTTTTGGCCCTTAGTAACACATGACCTCGAGTGTTCTATTCTTTTTATATGACAGTTCTACAAAATAAGGAAAAAGTTCGAGCGAAAATAGCCCTGCACATTGTATTAAACATGCTTTAATATCAGCAATTCCATCCACCAGAAAAGTTGTAGTTTTTGCATTAAGGACAGAGCCATAAAACTCTCATTATATTAAGCTGAGCTCTGCTTTTGCCAGATGAAAGTGGTTTTGTTCAGCCAGTCTGTGAAGTATTTCACAGTCCATCTTGTTTGCTGAATTGCATTCAGCCCATTTCTGGTGAACTCCAGTTAGTTTAGTTGTTCCTACACCATTAAGGCTTGTGACCTAAAAGCTTAAGGGTCAAGGACGGGTCCTGAAGTTGATGCAGGACTTCTTTCACACTCTTACACCCTTCCCAGTCTCTAAGGTCGTTTGACCAGTTGCTACTGGTCACACCCAGATGAAGCTGGAAGCAAAGGGGCGACCGTGCCTTTGCAGCAGCTGCTCCACAGCTGTGGAACAGTTTACCTCCAGAAATTAGATCAGCTCCTAACCTGATGTTTTTAAATCCGGGTTGAAAACTCACCTTTCCTTTTCCTTTGCTTTGACAGTGATGGTCGTCTTTGGCACCCGCGTCCATGTTTTATCAGTTGCTTTGACAGAGTTGGCTTTTATTGTATTTTATTTTTATTTTATTTATTTATTTCAAATTCATGTGTGCTTTATTATAACACAAATGCATGTAGAGCACTTTGGTATTCACTTCGGTGTTAATGCGCTTTACAAATAAAGTTGACTTGACTTGTCATGACCAAATGAGCTCAAATTCAATTCTGTTTCTGTTTTCGTGAGTGTGAGTCTGGGTGAGTAGTAGTCGTTAGAGGGCAAGAAGCACACAAAGGTGATCCAGGGTGGTCAAATCCTATAAAAAGTCATGGAATGTATTCGTTGGTATTTATTTTCTGCTTTTGCAGGAGTTAACGGTCAGCTCACGATTAGCAGAATGACAGTTACCTCAACCAATCCGACTGTGCAGTCAGAACCAAGTGTTCTATAATATTTGATATCTACTATGAGCTATGAGTTATGAGAGTGATATACTCAAGGTTTAGAGGTTCATGAGATAAAAATGGGTACGTTTCAGTAGAATGGGAAATCCAAAAGAGCTGTCACCTCTGAAGTGAAAATATATGGGAACGTTTTAGACCCATAAATGACGTGGTAACACAAACATGTAGGATATCCTGGCACATTATGAAAGGAGCTGATTCTCCTCATTCAGGAGATTTAGAAGACCAACAGTGCCATCTAGCAGCTTCCAGAGATCTCAGCCTCTGGGCCCATATACCCTCCAGTTGAATCTTGCACTGGCCTCTCTGAAGTGACACAGCTGTTAAGAAACTGGAAGGCTTTTCAGTGTCCTCCAGCACTCTAGTTGTACTATTTTTAACCTATTATGCTCCAGGCTCATTATTCAGATGATAATTCACATATTCTCCAGTACCTGTTATCAGCTATTAAATAATGATAGTACTATAGAAGGCCTGTAGTTACAAGAGTGAGGATTTGAAATGTGGGGTTAAAAACAGGAAACGGCTTCCTCCTGCGAAAGGCCTTGCGTGAGCTCCAATCTCAGGGTAAGAAAACATTTCCTGTTTAAGAGTGCATGGCCGTGCCGGTTTTTGTGGAGAGTGGCAGTACATAAAGTGCACGACCTGGCATGTAGATGAGTGGCTCTCCGCGCCGATCCAGGGGCTGAGCGTGGGTGTCTGAAACTCTAGCGCATCTGAGGTTTTGCCTCAGTTTTGTTTATGCCCCTACTCCATCTCTCTCTGTCTCTCTCTCTCTCTCTCTCTCGCTTTCTCTCTCTCTCTCTCTATATATATATATATATATATGTCTCTCGCTCCAGAGAGAAAATGGGGTTAAATGCAGCAGTGCTTGTGGTAATGTATGTTTGAAGTAGACTGCATGTGCACTGTTTGTTGGGGGAGGGAGGCAAGGCCAAGCTCGAGAAAAAACCAGACACTTAATAATGATGAAAATGGGCCTGTGTGGTTAAGGCTGTTTTTCTAATCAGTGGTTTTGTGACACATTTTTGTTTGAATTTGTGTCGCTCATCAGGTTTCGGCAGATGTGCCAGCGTGTGCCACATGAACATGAAACTTAGATTTTTATCTTGATCGTCATGGGCAGAAGCCACATTGCCTTAAATGCAAATCACACATAAGTACATTTACTTGGATCTAAACACATTTCTGGACTGTACAAATGTTTTGAGAAATGTGTCAGCTTCCTTTGGTGAGACTCTACTGTGAGCAAGATCAGTACGGGTTAATGACACTAAATACAAGCCCCATACTTATTTATTCATGCTTGACTGGTGGGCTTGAACCTTAAATCCTTCAGATGAGGCCTGTAAATTTGACTATTTAACTATTTAGTTTTTCTTTTGAAGCTATTGTAGACATGGCATTTATCATGTTTTTCATGTTTTAGTGGTTAAAGAAGCGTGTTTATGAGCTCTGATGGAAGCTCTCATGTCTTTTGTCCATGCAACCCCTCTTACCACCCACTACCCCCCACCCCACACACACACACACACACTTTGTGTGTTTTATTAGTAGATTAGTAAAATTACTTCTAACTTAAAATCGTGTTACATTAATGAACTTTTAAATTACTTTTTTTTGTATTCATTTTGTCTGTAAACGTAACATTTTGGAGATTTTTTTGTGAGTTTTCTTACTACAGTGACACTCCGCACTTTTCTTCATAAGGGAAAACAGTGTGAGATCCTTGGATGACTGATCAAAAGTCAGATTTGGAATTCTATCCAAATTATTTGCTCTTTAACTCTTAAAAATAAAAGCACCATAAAGGGTTCTTTGTATGATGCGACAGAACTGTGGCTCTCAAACCTGTCCTCAAGGATCCCCGGATCGTCCACATTTTTCCTCTTTCCCTGGGTGCTGCAAGTTGGGTGGGACCGTTTGATTTTGTCTTTAGTCTTTTAAAGAGTGGTTTGAGGACTATAGCCATATAATAATCGATTTTGGTTCTCTTTGGTTTGACTGTGAAGAATCTTTTTCAAGGTTTAAAGGACCTCCACATTATGTAAAGGTTGCAGGAAGACATTCTTAAACTGGTACGAAACTTTCCTTGAAGGACAGTTATTTGAAGCTGATTTAAAAGGTCCTTCACACTCATAAATGTCTTTTTCTAACAGAGTTCTACAGGGAGCCAGAAGAAAGAAAAATGACACATTACGATCTGTTATTTGTGGACGTCTCTAGCCAAGCTTCAATGACATATGCTCAAAAATTCCCACATGTAATGAGTCCCATTCTCCAGTTTTGCATCAAATTCATCTTTATTTTATCTCCAAAATTTGACACTGAGGCCAAAATCCAATTAACTTTATATGCTTACGCTTGAGCACTATACACATGCATAAAAAGAAGCAAAAGACCCCTGTCGTCTGTTGTGCTTTGATTTCCGGGTCATATAAAGTGTGTCGTTTTTTTAATTCAGAGGTTTCTTAAGCTGATATCTGATTTTGATTGTTGAATCTGATTAAATCCCACAATCTGAGTATTTCCTCTTCCATTTTGAGAATTTTATCATTTAATCTAAAAGCGGCACCAGATAGCAAAACTAAGGATCAGATTTCTGATTTACCACTAAGGGTGGTAGTAGCCTAGTGGGTAAAACACTTGCCTGTGAACCCGATGACCACAAAGTTGCAGGTTCAAACCCCC
>JBBPCZ010033411.1:0-13695 GCA_037974445.1 Brycinus macrolepidotus
AGAGAGAGAAAGCAAGGTAGAGAGAGAGAGAGAGAGAGAGAGAGGTAGTCAAACTGCATGAGACTCAGAGAGAGAGAAAGCAAGGTAGAGAGAGAGACAGAGAGAGAGAGAGAGAGAGAGGTAGCCAAACTGAACAAGACTCAGAGAGATAGAAAGAGGTGGAGAGAGAGAGAGAGAGAGAAAGAAAGAAAGAGGTGGAGAGAGAGAGGGAGAGAGAGAGAAAGAAAGAGGTGGAGAGAGAGAGGTAGCCAAACTGAACAAGACTCACAGAGAGAAAGAAAGGGGATGGGTGAGAGAGGGAGAAAGAGAGAGAAATAGCCAGACTGAACGAGAGTCAGAGGTCAGAGAAAGAGCGAGGCAGAGAGATAGAGAAAGCACAAGTCTTTCTTCTCATCGTTCTTTCTTCCTGTGACATTGACGCCACTGTCAGGTGACATTCATAGTGAACCCGGCGTGAAGCAGTAGAGCGAACATCAGGCAGGTAATGGGACATGAACAGCCACAACAAACAGCGCGCTGCTGTGGCCAAAACAGCACTGTGGATACGATCAAACACGAGGCCCTACACACTCCATAAACATAAACACACACGCCATACCGGCGCACACCCGGGAACATGTACACACAAGTTTACTGACAGGCCCAAATCAGTCTTAGGGTACTTTTTTTTGGCAGTGCTAACATAAGCATGGCGATAAATTCATGGTCATTTCCAGTCTTTCAGTCTTCCCAGCAAAAACTGTCCAGCTCAGCACTGTGGCATTGACTGGAAACTCAGTGTTATGGAGCCCCTGTTTTATTTATTTATGAATAGTATTTATATCCACCTCTCTTACTGACTACAGCATTTTGTGTATGTAGTGTGGCGTATTTAGTGCAGAGTGTTTTCAGAGTGTTTTGTGGAGAGTTTTATTTTATTCTGTTGTTCTTGTCTCTGTGTGTCTGTGCAGTCGTAGCATAAGCAGTTTACTCTGGGATCAGTAAAGTTTTCAGATTCTGATTCTGATTCTGATAAGTACCTTGTAAGTGATCTGATATGTTTATCCACTGCTGCAATCCTGTAAACTTTACTGACCATGAAAATGACAGAATTTAACATTTAGAAACTCGCTCTTTTTACTATACAACTTACATATTAGCTCTGTCCACTGTCTTGACCCACATATTCCACAGTAGTTGTGAGTAGAAAGTATTAAAGGCCCCATATTCCACATTTTCTTGTATGTTTATATATCCCTGAGGTCTGTTTATGAGGTTTAGGTGGCTGTATGTATCAAAAACGGTCATAATTAGTTTTCACTAATTATGACCACTTCCATCCTCTCTACGTTTGAACAGTCTGTTCTGTTGCTGTACCTTTAAGAAAGATGAATGTAAATGAGCTGTTGTATCATATGGCCTCATTTAAAATGCAGTTGCTGAAACACTCTTTCTCACCTTATCCTGAATAGGACCCTCTCCCTACCTCTCTTTCTTTCTTTCTTTCTTTCTTTCTTTCTTTCTTTCTCCTAAGCCTCTCTCTCTTTCTCTCTCCCTTTCTTTCACTCTTTTCTCACCCTCTCTCCTTTTCTATCACTCTTTTCTTGCCCTCTCTCCCTTTCTTTCTTTGTTTCTCATTCTCTCTCTTTCTTTTTCTCTTTTCATTCACTTTCTCCCTTTCTTTTTCTTTTTCTTTCTTCTCTCTTTGCCCTTTTTCGGTCCCCCTCTCTCTCTTTCTCTCTATCTTTTCCTCTTTTCTCGCTCTCTCTCCCTTTCTTTCTTTCTTTCTTTCTTTCTTTATTTCCTTCTCACGCATGCTCCCTCCCTTTGTTTTTCGTGTTCTCTTTCTCACTCTTTTTCCTTTTCTTTTTCTTTCTCATTGCCCCCTTTCTATCTCTATCTCTCTCTCTATCTTTCCCCCGCCTCTTTCTCTTCTGTCTCCCCTTTGATTTTCTTCGTGATGTGCCCCCCACCGTCTCTCTCTCTCTCTCTCTCTCTCTTTCTCTCTGTCTCTCTCTCTCTTCCACAAACTATCATATATGCACACACGTGTGACCTCCCTGAACTCAGAACACACAGATCAGAAAACGAGCCCACAGTGATCAGATATATGAGGCCTTCATGTTCCACTTGTACAGCATGTTTTCGCCCCACTGCCACATACACGCGTTACCATCACTGCTTCACACTTCAGTGCTGAGAGAGGCCTAAAACTGGAGCACTATGTCCCAGTGCAGGCCCGAGACACTAAAACCTGACCACTCACCACAGCCGCCACAGCACAGCACAGCACAGCACAGCACAAAGAGCACTTTTCCTCCTTACCTCAAAAATAGTTAGTCAGCTAAGACATACTTCATGTCTGAAGTTTCCTTTTTTAATTTTGCACTGGAACTACGAGGTAATGGTAGTTTATAGCAACCAGCTAAACAATCACACACTCACCTCTACCCATGTAGCGTCATTTCTGAGATGGTGTGGTAGAGCTGGGCAAAGTCTCAGTATTGTTATCGTGATAAATTATGTGAAGGATTGTATAACTCCTCCCCGTTCTATAGGTGATCTTTTCCAGTCTTTATGTCATTCCGTTCCAAATAGGATTCGTGCAATACAACCCAACTGTTTAATCTGTACTGTCTGAATGTTACTGAATGTTAATCTCATCCCTTCATCACCTGCTGCTATTTCATTTTATCGCATTCATTATATTTTTATGGCCCGAACACTAAGTCACTTTTCATAAACCGTTTGCACTGATCTGCTGGTAACAGCACACTAAATCTTACACACAGCAGCGTCAGTGTTACAGTTATTTTGTTATTTTGTTCCACTATTGTTATTGTCTTTTTCTTAATTCTCTAGTGTCTTATCTTTATTCTTCTTGTTGCACTGAGCATGCTCATGACAAAAGTTTCCCTCGGGATGAATAAAGATCTTAAAATCTATCTGAATATGCTTGTTTGAGCACTTTGTGAATATTATCAGTACAAATGAACACTGAATACCTGCCTGTTTCGACACCGAGTATAATTAGTCCTGTCTAATTGTATTTAGTGCAGTGCAGTGTGTGAACATTCTGAATGTTATTTGTACTTCAATTTGTGGCACCGCTGGCTCTTTTGTATATTTTTTCTGCCATAATCATATTACATTACATTTTTCGAAGTACATTTAAGCCATATCACCCACCGCTACTGTATATCCCCCTTCACACTCAAACACAGGACATAATCAGGATACATTTACCACTAATGTTCAAGCTTTGCGTCATTCATGCATGCAGCTCATAAATAGCACTTTACCGGCACACACGCATGAGAATGAGAATTCCAGAAAAAAGAACATGACACTCTCAGCATGAATGGTCATCACTGCCCTAATTTCTGAATCATGCATAAAAATACACTCCTGTGACCTTTTCTAGTATAAAAAACCCCCCAAATACTCAACTGTTGCACAAACCATTAAATACCTAGCGTAGTGAAAGAGGCCTGTGGTACATAGTTATCTATAAAAGTGTGTAAACACAGGGAATTCAGTAAGGTAGGGGTGATATTAGTGTTTTAAGCAGTGCAACATGCGTTTATTGATTTCTATTGATTCTGAACAGTTTCAGAACCCACATAAGCAAGTCTCTTTGAGTCCCAGTTTGAGGCCTATATTAGCTACATTAGCCTCGTAGCTCCAGTGCAAGACAACAGAAACAAACCTCAGACAACAAGTCTTGAGTGATGGTCTAAATTTTGGGTAAGAACGGTGCATTTTTCATCGAGCTATTGATTTAAACTGACCTCCCTTGGACAGACGTGATACGGCTGAAAAGAAAAAGCAGGGAACAACTTCATCAGACGATGGCCACCTCTCTTTTATTCATTTTTTCCCTATCAGGAGGATATTTGCTGAAGTGTTTTTTATTCTTCTTGTTTTTTTGTTGCAAAGTGTTGGTTGCCATAGAAACCTTTTATCTCTTTGTGAGGTGACAATGACAGGAGTGTTAATTAGAACAGACCTGAATGTCTATGACGTTTTTTTGGGGGGTTTTTCATTATTTTTGTTTTATGTTTTTAATCATTCATAGCTCTGTGACTATGACGCTTTCTATAAATCCTCTGTGAAAGATGTCTTTTGCAAATAATTAAGATTTCAATGCAATAGCAAAAACTAACAGTTTTCTCTTTCTCTCTCTCTCATCTCTCTTTCTTCATCTCCCCTTACCTCTTTTTCCTCCTTTCTCTGTTTTTAACTCTCTTTGCCACCTCTCTTTTTCCCTTTCATCCTCACTCTCTCTCTCTCTCTCTCTCTCTCTCTCTCAGTAGGAAGTCCCGTCAAGAAGGGGGCAGTATCACAAAGACCAGGCGGGCGGTTCAGAGGAGGATGACCTGTCCGAGTCCTCAAGAGATCACGTGGGCACTGCAGAGTCCCTCCGCTCCCTCCGTCACTCGCGCCGCCAGCCTGGATGAACTCATACAGCGCTGCCTCCACTGCTTCGGTCTGTCTGTCATACCGTCTGTGTAAATAACTGTCACTCTGCCTATTTCAGTGACAGTCATGTACCTATATATACACAATACCTGTCCAAAGTTTGGTGACACATCACTTTGCTTTCATTTTTTTCATGAAAAACCACATTATTTGTATTTGTTTATCAGGGGCATATCTGCAAAAACGTTTTCACACATCTCTTTTCCGCACATTTGCACAGTAATAAAATAACTGTAGGAGTTTCTAGTGGGTTGTATTTTCTAGAAATTCAGATATCTGCTTCACGTGTGGTCATATAATCACAGAAAACTAATAGCTGAAGATATTGTGAATATAAAGTAGTGCTTTAAACCTGTAACTGCCTTTATGATTATGCCTTTAATCAGCCTGTGGGGTTTCACCTTTCTGACCGACTTTCTTTCTCCTTACTAATGCTATTCAAATGTAGAGAGGACGGAGAAGTCACACCACCCACACTGAATCTATGGTTAAAAAATAATTTTGAATTGTTTTGTGATTCAAGGAGTGTTCAGTGTGAACATGCCTGCTTACAAGACTTAAAAAAAAAAAACTCGTTGTCAACATGAGGCAACATCTGCCTGCAAAATCATGGAAATGTGTTCTGGGTGGGACTAAAAAAAGTTTGGTGAAAAAAAGTAAAAACTTCTTTAATTTTCACAGAGGAAGAGAGAAATAAAAACATGCAATAGCCCCTGTAAAAGAGCATATTTTCCTAAAATGCCATTTATATTTAGGTGCACCTGAATAACCTCTTTTGAACCAAAGACTATTTGAATATCTGGCCTTGAATATTGAATATTGTTCCTAAGGTATTTAGACAAATATTTTTACATTATATCATTTTCCTTTCTTTATTATGTTTAGGTGCCTCTGATCTTTGACTGACAGTGTACATCTTAACATATTCAGCATGAAAGCTCCTAACATTTTGGACTGTTTAACTGAAACAGTATACTGAGTTGTGTTGCATCAATATGGGAATTGGGGGGCAATGCAACTGTCTGCCAGGTCCCATCTAATTTCAGTATTATCATGCATCGCTAATACTCAGAAATGTTTTTCAGTGGTACACAGGGGCCCAGTGGTAATCATAGTTTACATATGCAGTCATGTGACTCTTGTGGTTCTTGAATCTTTTGGCTGTTATTTTTATATGTATATAAGGGCTAGGCTCACTTTTTTCCTCATTGTGTAATTCCTGCAGAGCGATTTGCAACTCAGCACAGTGCGTCAAACCCCCCACCCCCAAAACACACACACACACACACCTGCTTCAGCATATCTGCCCTCTAGGAGTAAAGTCAGGTGTATTTGAGTGGGGGAAGCCCTGTGCAGTGCTGGGGAACCACACTGGCCTGATTTCGCGTCCCTGTCTATGGCCTCCTCTCCTCTGCAGTCTTTTGGGTCTCTGTCGTGCGAGCCAGATTATGTAAGCTTATAGAAGGGATGGATGAGACGGAGGAATGTAGTGTGTGTGAGAAAGAGATAAAGAGAGAATGGAAGAGACAAACAGGAAGGGAAGGGAGAAGACTGAGACTGAAATCCACATTTACTGCTTTTCAGGCCCTGGGAATATCTTTGTCCTCCTAATGATACAAAGACTGTTTGTGTTTGTGTGGCCTATCTCTCTCTCTCTCTCTCTCTCTCTCTCTCTCTCTGTCTCATTCTCCTTTCTCTCTCTCTCTCTCTCTCTCTCTCTCTCTCCTTTCTATATCTCTCTCCCTTTCTCTCACTTTCACTCTCTCTCTCTCTCTCTCTGTCTCACTCTCCTTTCTCTCTCTCTCTCTCCCTCTTCCTCACTTTCACTCTCCTATCTCTCTCTCTCTCCATCTCACTCTCCTTTCTCTCTCTCTCTCTCTCCTTTCTCTCTCTCTCTCTCTCTCTGTCTCACTTTCACTCTATCTCTCTCTCTGTCTCACTTTCACTCTCCTTTTTCTCCCTCTCTCTCTTTCTGTCTCACTCTCCTTTCTCTCTCCCTCATTCTCTCCTCCCTCTCTTGTTCTTGTTCTCTCTCTCTTTGTCTTTCCTCCCTATTTGAAATTGTTTTATCCTTCTATCTTTCTTATTCTTATTTCCTCTGTCTCTTCATCTCCAACGTTCCTTCTCTCTCCCTGTCCCTGTCTCTCTCTCTGTCTCTCTCTTTTTCTGTCTCTCTCTCTCTCTGCCTCTCTTTCTCTTGTTTAACTTGTCTTTTATCCCTGATCAGTTGTAAAGTCCTCATCATTTATTTCTGTGTGTGTGTGTGTGTGTGTGTGTGTTTTGCAGACTCCGAGGGGAAACTAATCAGAGGGACCCAAATGGTCAACATGACCCTGATGATGCATAACTGGGTTGTGCCATCACACTCCTTCGCTCATAAGTTGCTTTCTCTATATCCTTCACTTACCCGTTTATTCTGCACCACTCAGTTCCAGACCAGACTAGGGGCTTTGGGTTAGATTCGGTGGCAGTAGTGTGTGTATACAGAAGTGTGAATGTGCTGTGAATGGTTAGATGATGAAGGCTAAGCATTTTGAGGAGAGAGTGGAGTTGGATACGGTTATTTGATAATTATTGATTAGCTGCTCTGCAGTTTTGGCGATTTTACCTCTGTAAACCATAAGAAGTGGATGGAGTAGCATAAGCCAACATAAAACATATGACATATAATATATAACACAACATATAAAAGGGCAGTTTGCAGCGGTCACTACAGCTGAGTGATACCGAAAGTATGGCAAGAACAGGAACTTTAACCTCCGAAGAAAGTGCAGCTTCGGAGGAATTGCGAATGTGGCTTCTTAATAACTCCTTTAAAAAGCCCAGTCATTAGTGTTGAAATCAGCCCATAAAATGAAACCAATTGCACATAGAACATTACTGGCTGCTGCTAAAAGACACTACACTTTATATTCTCTGTGACTTCATATATTCTGCCCTCAGTAGAGCAGACTGAGCCATCTAGCAGAAAGCTAACAGGCTAATGCTTCAATAAGAGACAGGTCTTGACAGATCAGGCGTTTACAGAAGGTGTTACTGTAATACTGCAGCTCACACAGTAAAGAATATGTTGCTTCCACACCTTTTATGAGCTGCAGAAGTATTTAAACTAGAGCTGACATCGAATGTGTATACAATCCCAACCTAACACTTAACAAAGTGAATCCTAAATTAGCACCATCATAACAATGTTTTTTATGAATAGGTTTCTACTTTAAACACTGCTGTGTAACTGCATGGACTTTATGATTGTCTGACTGAACCTGGCTATAATGTAAAGAAGCTTTCAAAATTAATAGAATTTTGTGAATGCTATAAATATAAAGTTTGACTAAAGTTAGTACATTCAGCATATATCCCATAGAAACTGTGGTTTTGGTGTTCTATTCTTCTCTTTTTGAACTATAACAGAATGACATTAAATCCTAAAAAGATCATTTGGAACTAAATGACAAGTGCTAAAATGTAAGTGAGGAAAACGTACATTATCTTCCTAAATAAAAATAAAGTAGAAATAAAAGTATCACTGCCGTCCGAAGTATACTTGCAGCCACGCTTACCTTAAAGAGCCCATATCTTACATTTTCTTGTATAAGTTGCATTTACCAAAAACTGTCATGGCTCATTTTTACATCTCTTTTAATCTCTTTTAAGCAGGCAGACCCCTTTACATTTAAAACTGGTGTAAATGACCTCTCTTCCAACTGGCTGCCCCATATGGTACTTTTTTTCAGAAAGATGGGTGAGACACTCCTTATAACTTCAACATTAAAGGGCTGAGCCAAACTGCTGTTTTGGTTGATGTCAAAAAGTATCTAGATACATTTTCTAATTAATAAATTAATTTAAGCTATTTGAAGGTGCTCACATTGCTGATACAGGTGTTCAGTTGCGCACACACAGTTTGTAACATCTCCATATAAAAGCACTTCCAGTGTAATGGGACACTCTGGAGCCTAAGGTCATCAAGCCTGATGCTAACTATAAGATAGATGGATTTAAACGCCTCCCCAGCATTGAGCTTTAGAGCAGTGAAACTGAAATCTCTGGAGTGATGGAACTCCATCCAGTACATCTGGGAGGTGATCCAGAACTAACCACTCAACATCAGTACCTGACCTTACTAATGCTGTTGTGGCTGAATGCAATCAAATCCTCACATCAGCGATAAGCCTTCACAGAAAAGTAGAGGCTGTTACTGCAGCGAAAGGGGACTCCCATTTAATACCTTTGACTTCAGAAGAAACGTTTTCATAAATGGTGTATTTAATGCAGCGTTGTTTATGGCATCACAAAAATACTGAATTCAAATCGGCCATTTCCAGCTAAATGAACTGTTTATGTTCGAGAATATCTGCAAATCTGAGTGTGTGTGTGTGTGTGTGTGTGTGTGTGTGTGTGTGTGTGTGTGAGGGGTGAGGGGTGTGTGTCCTGTGTTCTAATGACTCTTCCCTAACGGAAAATCACCTACAAAGATTGTCCTGTGGAGAGGAGGGCCCATAGACGACCCCAGATCTGTCACTTTATCAGGTCAGTGCCTGAGATTCGAATGCTTAGAAGTAACATTTCTCTAACTTTGTATATATTGTAGATTTAAAAACTCTAAACTAAACCCAAGAGTGTATTCTTCAGTATTTTATTCATTATTTTAGTAATTTTGGAAACAGCGTGGCTATTAAATGATGAATGCAATGTACAACAAAAATATTATATCAGCACTTTTTTTCCCCAAGATTCGATCATCACTTTTGAAATAAGATAAATACTGGATATTAATTTTAGCGTAACTTCATTCCTGATGCTGCACAGCTTTCTCTATTCAGCTTTTAGGATGATCTACAGCTTTTTTCTAGATGAATCTAAAAATGCTTGAAGGGCCTATATCTTACTTATATTTACATTTTCCCCAACAAAGTCCATCTATTTGAATGGGTTTATATATCAAAACAAGTTTTAAGTGATTGATTTTTAAATGACCACTCTCCAACCTCTCCTTATCCTTTAGAATCGAACAAGCTGTATCTGTTACTGTGCCTTTAAGACTGATTGATGTAAATGAGCTGTGATCTGACCGACCATCTTGTATTGTGCCTTATTCAAAAAGCAGTCTGGACTGAAGCAATCCTCATAATTAAAAAATGAATAAAACCTTACTGCTCCAGAGCTGAATAAGGGCATATGTGTAAATACATTGGTTTTGTGACATCACAAAAACAGTCATCTTAAAGGTTATCTTATTTTATGTGTAAATACTTTGGTTTTGAGACATCACAAAACACTTATCTTATAAGGTCACCTAATATTATATTATCTGTAAATGTAAATGTATATTAGCTTATGTGTATTTTTTTATTTATTTTTCGCTGAAAATATTTGAACGGACGCTCTGATCTTATTGTTTGTTTGCTCTGTCCTCTCTCAGGCACTGGATAGCTCAGTTTCCCATGTTGTTTGAGGCTGACCCTCTGCTGAAGGAGGTAATGGGCGATCTGTGGGCGCTGGTCAGAGTTGAGAAGGAATGCCACCTGATCAACCCGCCTTATCCGTGAGTGAGAACAAGCCTCCACACACCTTTTCCTGTGCTCTGTCCGTATTCGAGCAGGTAACCCTGGGGGGACTGATGGCATGTTTCGGGCTGCAGCAGCTGTGATGACTAGGACATCTAGATCTCACATTACATGAGTCAGACTGTAATAAGGAGTTCCTTTCCTCGCCCAAACATGACCTAGTTTCAACATCTTTGGAAACGGTACATACTTGCTCCGTCACTAATTGGTGGGCGATTTTAGGATATTCCTAGCATAATGTATCCTGAGTTCCAGCATAATGACAAAATAGAGCCCAAACTGTGGCCTGAACATTCTGCCAATTCAATGACAGCATTAAAAACATAGCAACAAAAAAAACAGTCAGCATGTTAAAACATGCAATGAACCTGTTATTGCAGGAACTTTTTTTTTTTTAAGATAAAGCAATAATGCAGTGTTGCTCAACCTAATTTCTATCTGTGCGTCTGTATCATACTGTCCATTACTGTAGACCACAATTCCAAGGCATTTCCTTGTACGTCTCTGTAAAGAAAAGCACACTGACTTCTATATTTTGTGTATAAAGGCTTGGAGAGAGTGTGTGCATGTCAATGTAATTCACATCTTCAACCAGTAGCAACAAATAGCTGGTGGTCTTGTGGTTAGGGAGTTACCCCTGCAATCAGAAGGTTGTGGGTTTGAATCCCAGGACTGCTAGTGGCACCTCTGAGGTACCCTTGAGCAAGGTACCGTCCCCACACACTGCTCCCAGGGTGCTGCGGTCATGGCTGCCCGCTGCTTCACTGGGTGAATGGGTTAAATGAAGAGAGGAGTTTTGTGCTGTTCACACTGTGTGCTGTGTTCACGTATGACAAATGGAGACTTTACACTTACTGCTGTGGCTGTGTTTACCTCTGAAGCAGGTGGTCTTTTACAGAGGCACTGAATACTTTTGCAGTGGTAATTTTCCTCCCCTCAGGCTATATAAAAGAGAGTCTGACACTCAGTCGCTCAAGATACTGTATTATTGTTCTTACCTGTGTGCTTTTATTGTTAAAATAGGTCAGTTAGCCAGCTTGAGAACTGCTCTGTTAGCTCATCCTCCCGTCCAGCCTGGGTCATGTCCCAAATGTCTACTATAACCACAGTTTAAATGTGCTTAATTAGCTTCTATATGTGTAAAAGTGAAAATTGCTGTTCCTTTAAAGGGCCCACATCAATGAAAGTTTCATTTTCCTCACTTTTTTAAATAAAAGAGCTTGATGTAGAGTGTAAACATCTTTAAAATGTGCCTTTCATACAGTCCATGTATGGTAACTTAACTGTAAATATAGCATACTTTGAAGGCATTGTTTTTGTGATGTCACAAAAACCAATCTATTAACATATATCTGTCTATTAAGTCTACATGAGATTAGCTCCACCCATTTATGCAAGTTATAAGGAGTATTTCAGCCCAGAATGCTTTTTGAATGAGGACAGCAAATCAGCTCATTTAAGTAAATCAGTCTTAAAGGCACAGTGACAGAAACATCCCGTTTAATTCTAAGGGACGAAGAGAGGTTGGAAAATTGTCTTGCGGAAGAGTGAATTAGGGCTGTTTTTTTGGTAGATAAAAGTCATAAGTGAAACTGACATAAGTGGAGCGACAAATCAAACGGAAAAAAAATGCAGAATATGGGTCCTTTAAATGCATGGGCATTTCTCCACCTGATCCTACATGTCTCAGATCGAGTGATCCATCATATCGTCAAGTTCTGTTCTGATGTGTTTCTTTGTCTTTTCTTTGCTTTTGAAAGCAGCAATCCTAAGGTGAGCGTTTCTCAGGCTCCCTCGCCCTTAGTGAAGAAGAGGAAGGTGTCGCTGCTCTTTGACCACATGGAGGCCGACGAGATGGCAGAGCACCTCAGCTATCTCGAGTTCAAAAACTTCTGCAGCGTTTCAGTGAGTCAGCCGACCTCAAATACTCGCCACACCCATCTCACACCTTCCAGATTTCCTGCAGGCACAGCATGTTACACACGGCACAGTAAACACAAATTGCCTCACAGGCCAAGCATTAGTAGGCTGTATTGTGAATTACTCACCATTTAAAGCTAAGCCAGCTTGACTGATGTATAATGCGGTATAATGCATACAGACATCTTGATCTAATTGCAGGTGCTAAAGTGCTCGCAGTTTGTTTCTAAGACAAATAGAAATACTGAAGTTCATGCATTTTCACGAGGAGCCCAAAACTTGTTCAAGACTGTTGAAAAGCATCCCAGGAGGTTCCTCATGAAGGTGTTTGGGAGAACCAGCAGACAAATCCGAATCAAGAACAGTTTTGATATTGTTTTGATGTGTTTAACACTTTTTGGTCACTGTGTAATTGCAAGGGTGTTATTTCATTGCTTTTATGATCATAAAATTAACAGAAATAAAACATTATTCAGTGTTTTGATTTAAAAAAAGTTAACTTCGTTAAACCTCAGATAATGTGTAGCCACAGCGATTACTGTTCTCTTATTTTTAGACATTCATTTAATTCAGGTTACTGACTGTTTAAATATCAAACGTTGTGGGGAAAATAGTAAAAATAAGACCTGCTGACTCTAAAACATGCTCAGAACTGCTGCTTACTATAAAACATGCTCATATTGAGGCAAACTGAAACTAACACGTGACTGACTTGACCGTAGACTACAGATTCATTGGTCCTGATATGACTGGAAGCTTTCAGACTGTGATCAGCTCAGAAGGGATTTGGCGGGTGTTGTGATGATTAAGCTGATTTTATGATTGTTAAGTGTATTATCTTGCGTTTCTGTTGTGCTAGTTTCTGGACTACCGCAGTTATGTGGTGAACGGCTCAGTGAGAAATAACCCGGCCCTGGAACGCTCCGTCATGCTGTGCAACGGAGTGTCTCAGTGGGTCCAGCTCATGATACTCAACAGACACACTTCACAGCAGAGGGCTGAGGTCTTCACGAAATTCATTCATGTAGCACAGGTAAATCCCCACACAGGCACTCACACATTAGTTTTAATACCTTGTTGAAATGTGGGCTCATGCAAAGTAATAACTTATATAAGTTATATAAGTGTAAGCATCTATTTATAATAATAACATGTTTCATACATATATATACTGTATGTATATGTAATATGTAATAATAATATGCCACATGTGCACTATGTGTGTATATATATATATATATATATATATATATAAATCCTGGGCAACGATTAAAATTTTTTAATCCCGATTAATCGCATGATTTGCTGTATGAACAAAAGTGCAATAACACTTTAAACAAATAAGGAGCTTTTTAACAGCAGTTTTCCCCTAAACACAGTTACACAGTTGCAGTTAAAATATTTCTTGTAAATGTCAACTTAAACATTAATGTACTCAAATCAAATATAAAACCAAAGCTAACGTTTTATCTCGCCCCGGGCCCTAATATATATATATATAAAGAGAGAGAGAGAGAGAGAGAGACATATATTTTTCATATTTTGCTTCCAAAGAGCCAGACTTTTTTCATTTTTTAAAGAATAGCTTCTGGCTCTCATTTTCAGTCTAGTCGCTGTATATGACCAGTGACCTATATTTTGTTAAGACACACAGTGTCTGAATCTGACACACGTATGAATCATTCAAGCAGAACAAAGACCATCTAACTGAAGTCCTGAACCAGTGAAGAAACAGGAGCAGATGATT
>JBBPCZ010033456.1:0-13690 GCA_037974445.1 Brycinus macrolepidotus
GTCTCGCCAGAGTGAACGTCACTCACGTTCACGTTCATAATTTGTAAACTGATTCGTTCAGTTCAGCGTTCACGAAATGCACAACACTGGAGGTCAGCACAGCAGCATCAGCACCAACACTGATTTACACATTTACACATAAAACATAAAGACTTCAAACAAACATTCAGTCTCAAAAATAAATATGTTAAATATGTCTCGGGTCCCTGGAGTACCGTGTTTGAAAAGGACATTTGTTACTGTAAAGGACCATGACCTAAAGTAAATGTTCTGAACCAACTTAAATGTTCTCCTTTTATATTTTGTGGAGTTTCTTAATGCTCTCTTAGCACATCTCATTTGCACAAACGATTCTCTGGAACCACTTATTGACAAAAGGTGATCCTTCCGTTGAACTGTTACTCTTAAGAGTTACTCTTAAGATAGAAAGAACACATATGGTCCTTGTGAAAAAAAAACCACTTTCTTTGAATTTTTCATCCAGTTTAGTCATCTTTAATTCCACTCACCAGCTGGGACTCCCCTAGTCATCCATTTCCACCAAAACTGGTACAGTGAAGGTGAACATGTGCTTCTAAGTCATATGAAGCTCCATCATATATTTACAAACTGCTGCCAGCACAACGCTATTGGATATCATGACGCACTTGGAGGAAAAAAAAATTAATTGCCACTTCAGTCGGCTAATGTACGCTCTCCTGATAGGACCAATGGTTAACAATTGTTGTACCTCTTGGGAGCCAACCTTTACATAGAACCTTTACATTACATGATGGTGCTTAAAATTTCAAAATCTTCTTCTTCATATTAACAGAAGTTCTTCAAAGTAGGCCACTGCTTTGGAGTCCACCGGATGGTTCTACATTTATACTCTTATCTAGTGTGTTGGGTTCTGGGCAAAAATGGGGAACTGTCAAGTGGTTCCCAAAAAATGGATTGAGGGACTTTGGTTAAGGATCCATCCATCAAAAGTTTTTTGGGAACCTAAAATAATCCCCAAAGGACCCTTTTTGGCAGCTTTATGAGGGTGTACATCAAAGGTGCCCAACTCCTGTTCTGGACAGTCGGTGTCCAGTTTATTTCCCCTCCTCAAACACACTCACTAAATCTAGTAATGAACAAGTGAGTTGAACACAGAGTGAACACTTTTCTGTACACCAGACATCCAGGACTGTTTTCCTCCAGTTGGGCATCCCTGGTGCATATTAATGTATTGGTTTATAATTAAAATGATCATTTTTTCTTTTTCTTTGTTTTTTTTTTTTGGACAACCGAACACACAAACCTGCCAGTCATGAATGCAATGTTCTAATTAGTGCATATTCATTCATCATATGACTTGACAGATAGTCAAGTCAAGTAAAGTTTATTTATGTCGCCGATTACCATAAACAAAGGTAGTTCAATGTGCTTTACAGGAATAGAACAAAAATAAATAGAATAAAATAAAAGAATAGAATAAATTAAAAAATAAAACATGAAAGTCAATAAGAAGATTGAAAGTGGTGTGGAAGCACAAATATTTAAAAGAAGGCAGAGGAGAATAGTGCAGTCTTACAGACAGACCTGGATGAACACTCACACTGTGCTTTGAAATCCAGGTAATAGAATAAGTGCAGTTTTCTGTTAAGGCATGCGATGCAGCAAAGATGTTGATGGTTGGTTTAAAAATGTACAGCTTTAGATTGCCACATAAATTACAGCTAATATATTCTGAATGTCTGTATAACAGAACACAGTTGGGGGGGGTGAAATCTCACAGCCAAACTTAAGAAAGCAAAAACAGTTAAGCAACCTAAAAATGGGAGAATTTTAAAAGTCCTCAAATCGTTGTATACTAATTTAAAAAGTTATTTTTTTTAATTGTTTGCTCAATTTATTTCAAATACCGAGCTATCAGAGTATAAAAACAGGTTTCTCTTCTGTTAACTTTGTATAAGATTGGAAAATATAAAATTGGAAGACATCCTGGTCAATAAATTTTTCAATTTTATTTTCCACTGGGAACAATTTTTTCATCTTAATTTTCCACCTGGTGTGTGGAACTGTGTACACCTCAACATGATCACCACCTCAATTTCTTTCCTTCTTGAGAAAAGCAATAAAATGCTGATTTTAAAAAAGAAGCAACAAAATTGGCCAGAAAAGATATGGTAGTTGTAGGTGAGACCAAAAACCATTAAAGTTTGAGCTCTTACCAGACTGGAGAGCCAAAGAGGTGACAACGATGAGTCCGATACACACGACAAACAGCACAGTGACAATGGTGGTCAGGAGCACCTCAAATGAGGACCAGCTACTCTTCCGTCTGCACATCGTCCTTCAGCTTTTCAGACATTCAGTAAACTCTTATGCTTTAAAACTTCTGTACCAGAAGCTGTTTCTTACAACCGAGAGCTTCCTTGCTTTAAGTACCGTCGGTTTACTCGCGTCTGCAGGAACTTTGCGACCACATGCCTCTGTTTATCTGTCCCAATTGCAGCCGTAAACTTTTATTACAATAATAATGATTAGCACTAATGAGTGCTTTTGGTAATCAGTGGACGGACAGTGGCGCCGCTGAGGAGAAATTGAGTAGATCAAGGTTTTTTGAGCAGATCAAGGACATAAAAATGGACACGAGTGAATGCATTAGTTCATTAACATGCAGAACTTTTTACACATTTCCCTCTTTCCCCTTTGATGGAATGGTGTTTTACTAAAAGCCTATTCGATCCTTTTCCACAGTTGCCATAAAGTGTATTTTAAGCCTGATCTGTTTTCCCTAGTGTAACATTTTAATGCTAATTTATCATTGTACTTATATTTTAAACTAAAATATGTAACTTGATTACAAAATGAAAACTACCCAATGAGTCATTTTCCAGGAGGTCTGCAAAAACGGGGTTAAAGACAAACATCACATATCAGACCGCAAATTATTACTAATTTCATGCTGTGATATTTGGCATGCTCACATTTCTTATAAAATAAACACTACAATAAAACTAAGAAGAATTTTGTTTTGTTTTGTTTTTTTTCAAGCTATTTAGTATCAGAAACTGACACATGAAATCAAATAGTGGCAAAAGAGCCTTTTTAAACATTAAACTAAAATAAACTCTCTTCATAATTAAACATGGCAGTGAAATCCTCCATGAAACTGACCTTGAACAGACTCCAGTATCTTATCATTCCAGCCAAGCCCAGCGGGCCTCACTTCCTTATTACAGAACCCCAAACGCTCCACAATGCTGCCTTCAGTGCTGTCGTTCTAAATTCTGCCATAAAATATTTAACAATCTCAGCAATCGATAAAATATTACATCAATATTTTATCTCTTTCCAGAAGGTACCTCAATTCTCCCTGCACTAAAACTGTCACTTATTTGATGGCGCGTAATGGCAGAGAACTTGTTTTATCACTCCGCAATTCATCACAGCCCTGCAAGCTTAAGAGATGCAAAGTCCCAGTCCCTTCAAGAGTGCGATTTCAAAAAGTTGTCAAAAATATCAAAATAAATATACTTTTGGTAACACATTGCTGAAGGACAGTGTTCGTAAGGCTACATGACACCTGATATAAACCTATATACACATTTATAATGACTTATTTTTGTGACAGCTCATGCTTGTTGGAAGGTCTGTTGTTTGTACCTATAATAATGTAGGTTTATAATGATTTTATAACTTTTTATGACATAACTCTTTTACTACTATATTTTAATATATATTTTATATTATTTTATAACTATTTATTTTTAATTTTTTATGTCAGTTGCCATGAAAGGTATATGTGATGTAGCCTTATGAATGCTCTCCTTCAGTAAAGCATTAGTGTTTTTAATCAACATTTTTTTAAAATCTTGTAAAATCCCATACAAAGAAAATAAGTCACTGTTCTTCACAGCTTTTGAGAGTAATGTTTTCTCTGTGAATGTGGTGGGGTTCTTTTTCCTGTTCCGGGTAGAATGTGTAGATTTTAATATTTCGTGTGAAAAGCAAACTTCTTACAGGCTTGTTCCTTGTTTTCCTCCTTCCTTCATCATAAATGTCCAGGGAAGGTCAAGCACAAACAGAACAAAGCCCTGAAATAAATAGCCGAGTTAAAGAGGATTATTTACTGAAAATCTTCATTAGAGAAAGCCTCAGATTTCCTCTGGGGAAATAATGTCACCATAATTAAGTGTTTAAGGTGTAAACAGAGTGATTTTGAGTGAGATGGAACCAGATGTCTGCCTCTAAAATCTCCCTCACAGAAAGTTAGCAAATCAAATCAAATCACTTGTATTGTCATTTCACATGTCGCTGGTACACAGGTACAGTGCATGTCAGTGAAATGCTTGTGTGCAAGCTTCACAGAGCAGTAATAGTATGATAACAGACATAAAACAAACAAACATACAACATGTATCAGGGTGAGGGGAAAAAAAAACTTAACAATATCCATATGTACAAATTATATACAGTAAAAAGTGTAAAGTGAAGGTGTGCCACAATATACATACAGTGTAAAGTGAAGATGTGCAAAGGGTAAGTTGTTCATATGTACAGAATTTAAACAGTGTAAAGTGTAGATGTGCTAAGGGCAAGTTCTCCAAGGTGTGAGTTGTGCAAAGTAGCTGTGTGCAAAGTGCAGTGAGTGTATGATGTCAGTACACTGTGCATGTGTGGAGTCAGTGGTGAGAGTTCAGCAGACTGATGGCTTAGTGGAAAAAGTGGTACCACAGTCTGCTGATCTGAGACCAGATGCTGCAGTACCATCTACCTGATGGTATCATCCTGAACAGTTTATGTCTGTGGTGGCTGGGGTCTTGGATGATTTTCCCCACTTTCCGCCTGGTGTAGAAGTCCTGCAGGGAGGGAAGTACACCTCCTATAATCTTTTCTGAGCACTGCACTACTCTCTGCAGAGCTTTGCTGTCGTAGCTGGTGCTGTTTCCGTACCAGGCAGGGATGCATCCAGTGAGAAAGTCCTGAGGATGTGGTGACTCATGCCAAACCTCTTCAGTCAGAGCACGCCGCGCTGGGGCTCGCCACGCCGGAGCTCATTGCGCCTGAACCAGAGGCCGCTGGGACTGAGCCAAAGGTCGCTGTGGGCAATGGCCATTCCCCGAGCTGACCTCCACAAGTGGTGGAGAATGCGGGCACTGCCCCCTAGTGGGGTGGCAGTCCGTCCGGCTGGGAGCCTAGCCACATCCAGAGGCACATGGTAGCGCCGGAGTGAGTGCCAGCGACACAGATATTATTTCTCCCCGCATAGTTTATTTAGTTATTTTGGGGGGAAAAATGCCGCGGAAAAAGCACAGGGCAAAGGCGTCGGCCAGCTACAGCCTGGCCCTAATGCACCCCTTGGACTGGCTATACCTGGCTTTACACTGTTTGGAGGACAGTGACTTCCAGCACCGGGAGGAGGATGCCCACGGGGGTGGACATATTTACTGGCGCTCCGCCTGTCTCGCCTTGCCTCTAATGATTTAGCCCAGTCGCCAGACCTCGCCTAGTCCTCGACTCTGGCGGCCTAAGTCAAGTGAGTGAAAAATGGGTCCCAGAAAGTTGAGAATTTTTTTTGAGTTGGTTCTCAAGAACTTGTTTCTTCCATTTATAAGAATGAAATCATGTCGGCCATCCATCTATGAAAGGAGGGAGGAGAGGGTGATCATTCCTTCAAAATGAGTCTCTTGGCAATAGTCGTCCCCAGCATCCAAAACTGTTGCATGGCCGTGGGTAAGAATGAGATGAATTGCAAGATCACAAATTTTGAGATCAGCTTCCAGAGGGAAGGATCTGCTACAGGGTTTTGAATGGTTGTTTTAAAACCAATGTTTGAAGACATCCAAACATTGATTTTATGGGCAAAAAAAGTGTGTTGAAAAAAAATTTTACTCACACCACAGATCTGGCTGGCTTTACTCACACCACAGATCTGGCTCATACCAAGTCATTTATGATTAAGGATGACTGAACATGCAACCACATTCATGGGCAGCTGGTAGCCTAGTGGTTAGGGTGTTCGCCCTGTGATCAGGAAGTTGTGGGTTCAATTCCCAAGACCTTTAGGCACCTCTGAAGCTCCCTTGAGCAAGGGACCGTCCTCACACACTGCTCCCTGGACGCTGTATTCCTGGCTGCTCGCTGCTTCACTTGGTGAATGAGTTAAATGCAGAGGAGGAATGTTCACATTGTGTGCTGTGGTGTGTTCACGTATGACAGAATGATCATTTTCACTTCATCTTCTGATTCTCCTTGTAGTGGCACTCCGTTTCATTTTCATTCCTCTGTACCACCTTTTGAAGTCAGTCTAACAACACGTTTTTGAAATGCAAGTGAGACCAGATATTCTTCTTTTAAAATGTTTACTTAAAGAACATAGAATTATACATAACTTGGGACTCGTAGTGACTCGGTCAAAAAACTGTGTTGTTTCCCCCGTCTCTGGCTTCAAACTAAACTGATTACATCCAATCAGGTACAAGTGACATATTACTATCTACCGGAAGCTCAAAATACAGAAATTATTTTAGAAGTTTACTACATTACTATATTATGCATCTCTAACACACATAACATCTATGAATTCTGATGAAATTGTCTTACCATTTTAACCCTTTTTAATTAAAATATTATTTCAAATAATTACTTAAATTGGCTCTTACACTCCTCATTCAGTGCCTGGCGTCCTACTGCTGAACCACCAAAAGGGCGTTAACTCACTGGGTCTTACCAAGCCATTTATGATTAAGGACGACTGAACATGCAGCCACATTCATGGGCTGATTACGTTTAATTAAACCACTACAAACAGTGACACGTCTTTTTTTAAGTTTGTTTATGATTGTACTGTGTGTTTTGCTCCGTGTTTGTTTTCTCCACGTTTTATCCCTTTCCAGTCACCTTAGCTGTGACGTCACATGTTCTCTCTCCGATACATTTTTAAGGAGACTCAACTGTCCGCTCTCTCTCCGCATCCATTACAAAGGTGACTCAACCACAAAAATAGATTTTTTTAAATTATAAATACCCAGCCCTTGATCAAGAGATCAAAAATCTGAATACATGTGCACTGCACCAGATATTATCGGACGCTTTGATGTTGGAACCATGCCAATATTTCAAAAACTATAGGAGGAGAAGAGGTGCCAAATTCCAGCTATCAAAAGAACAATAGATTGCATTTCGGCAAGAAAACGCAAAGTGTGATTGTGTGGTTGCTATAAAACAAGGGTTTGGAGACCCAAACATTGGTTTTATGGGCAAAAAATTGTGTAAAAAAAATCTATTCATAGCTTGGACGTAAACTTGCACTTTTCTGATTTTCTTCATTCAGTGCCTCTTTATTCAGGGCATCTTACCGCTGAACCACTGAGGGAGGATTAACTTGCTGGCTCTTACCAAGCCATATATGGTTAAAGACTGCTGAATGCATAGCCATGTTGATGGGCTGATTATTTTTAATTAAACCACAACAAACAGTGACACACGTCTTTTTCTATAAGTGACCTGAGCTTTAGTGTCTTAAAGTCTGTTTATGAGTCTACTATATTTTGCTCTGCAAGATTGACTTGTTTCTCCATGTTTTGTGCCTGACCAGCCACCTTAGCTGTGATGTCACTGACTTTCTCTCAGACACACATTTTCAAGGGGACTCGACCTTCGCTCTCTCTCCCCATGCATTACAGAGCCAACTCAACCACAAGAATCAATTATTTAAATGATCAATACTCTGCCCCTGATTACCGATCAAAAATATATTTTGCAGAGTTTTTATTGGTTTAATTTAGACTTTATATTTTATATTGTACTTATCTCTGTGTCTGTGTGTGTCTGTGCATTCATAACATAAGCAATTTCTGATTCTGATTTTGTGTACCTCATTTACTTTGGCTGCTTGGAATTCACCTCATCTTTTGTTTATGATATTACCTTGACTTTGACTTCGGACCTGATTTAGAATTCTAACAGAGTTTTAAGAGTCCAGACTTTTCCACCTCCAAAAAACAACAGGGCTGTTAGGGAATCAACAGCAGAGCTGGACTCCACGTGTAGCCACAGAAGGGTTCCTTGGACCAAATGAGCTTGAGCCACCGTGCTGCCAGAGCACTAAAGCTCTAACATTGGCAGCCCGGTAATAGTGTCTGAATACATTTAGGCCTAGCCTCCCTTAAGACTTAGGCTTTTGCAAATGCATTTTGGAGATCCTGTGATTTTTGTAATTCCAAATGTAAGAAAAAATTATGGAATCTAACTCTTTGAAGAAAGATGATATGAGAAAATGGGGAGGTGTTTCAGTATCTACCACTTTCAAACCAAAGATTCTTGGATGGATGTTTAATCTTTAGATTAGGGGTTCTAGTGCAACAGCAAAATGGGTCGGTGAAAGAGGGCAGCCTTGTTGAAGAAAATGTTTCTAAATTATCACCATTGATTATAACAGAACACTCTGGGCTGACATAGATCAGTTTTACCCAGGATATGAATATTTCACCAAACCTAAATCTACTCAATGATTCGAACATTTCAGGCCACTCAGTCAGGCTGAAGGTCTTCTGTGCATCAAGATATTTCTGCTCCATTGGTTCTTCCATGCTTGGCATACATATCATTAACCCTTCAGTGGGGGAGTTTTTTAACAGTTCTACCTGTTGTTGTGTGAGTTTTTTGTGTTGTGAATTGTTCTTGCATTAAAGTAAAGAGGCCCCTTATAGTCACGTGTGAACACAGCACACAGTATAACCAGTGTGAAATTCTTTCTCTGTATTTAACCCATTTAACCCATTCACCAAGTGAAGCAGTGAAGCTGCCACCAATGAGGGGCGCCCGGGGAGCAGTGTGTGGGGACGGTACCTTGCTCAAGGGTACCTCAGTGGTGCTATTCACTCTGGTTGTGCTGCCTGACTGCAGAACAGCTAAATATCTCCTCATCAGTGAGACGATGTTCAATGCTGATGTTGACTCATTCAGCAGGATGATTATGTTTGTTGTACAGCAATGTGAGCTGTGGTAGTTATGGTAATAGTACCATTGCAGTTATGAATTAATATTGGGGGAAAATATATATTCCATAAAGACGGTTTATAAAGGCTGTAACCAAAACAGCAGCTCTGCAGGGTCGTTTGCCGGTGCTGCTTTGACTTGCGTCAGGTGGTTTAATAGTTGCGCAAAATGTTAAGATTTGTTTTACAGCACTGCTTGTCAAAAAGTTAGTGTGTTTGTCTGTCAGTTGATATGTCAGCTGTTGGGCTGTAGACCGAGTTTAGTGTGATTTAGTTACTGATGGACTTTCAGATGTATTCAACTATAAATTTCTGAGTGTAAAGATGATGGCGTATCGACTGTAATCCTGAATCACGAATTGATCAGCAGTTAGAACTCATCAGAATGTTTGTTGCTGAATGCTCCAAAACACAACTTTGTGACGGTACATTACATTACAATCATTTGGGAGATACTTTTGTCCAAAGCGACTTACAAAATGGGGAAACACTCAAGATTCCGTACAGTGTGAGAACCAGAGGAGAGTTCTAAGTACTAAAATCTCCATGTAGCAGTAAAGCCAGATGATAGATAGTGCATTAGGAGAGGAGATATTCTTTGAACAGATGAGTCTTCAGGAGATTTATGAAGCTGATGGAAATTAAAGCGGTACACCATTAAAGTGGTACGCTTTAATGGAAAGTAGTCAGGTGGCATAACCATGTGATATTATGCTCTGAAGGATTAAGAAAGTATTGTTAGAGAAAAAGAACCTACCTGGAATGAACCCTGTCTGATCGGGATGAATAATGGCTGACAAATGCTTATTTAGCCGGTTAGCCAGCATTTAATGATGATCTTCCTATCAAAATTCTGAAGTGCAATGGGCCTGTAGCTGGCTGCATCTGTTTTCTTTTTGCTGTTCTTTAAAACAAGGGAGATACTAGCTTGGTTTTAGGTAGGGTTTTGTCTTTCATAGAATGAGATATCTTAAGAGAAATAGGGGAAGAATGTCACAAAATGTCTTGCAAAATTCACCACTGAATCTGTCGGGCCAAGTGCCTTACCAGATGTACATGACTTCTAAGCTGGACACACCATGTAGGTGTGATCAAGAAAGACCATTTTGTCATGCGTGAACACACCACACCACACAGTGTGAACGGCACGAAATTCTTCTCTGGATTAAACCCATTAAACCATTTAACCCAAGTGAAACAGCGGGCAGCCAGGAACACAGTGCCCGGGGAGGTATCTTGCTTGAGGGAACCTCAGAGGTGCCACTAGCAGTCTTGGGATTCGAACCCACAACTTTCTGATCACAGGGCGAACTCCTTAAACACTAGGCCACCAGCTGGCCCTAATGTGATTGTTTGGTATGAACTCAAGAATACTCACCAGCTTCTACCGATGCTGAATCACAACCTATTATGGCAGCTGTACGGCTCTGGATCGCAAAGCTGTACAGAGGGTGGTCAGATTGGTCCAGTGCGTCACCTGAACTGCCAGCCATACAGGACCACTACAGACAGCACAGGTTCTTCTGCTCCTCCCATCTGACAGGCAGTACAGGAGCAACCAAACCTGCACCAACAGGTTCAGGGAGCGTTTCTACCATCATGCAACTGAATTGCTGAATGCTGAACACTTTGCACATCCCCCTTGAACCCTATTCCTTCCTCAGTGACTTTTAAAACTACAGTCACTTTAAACTACAGTCATTTTAAACTTACTCTCACATATGCAGGGATATACACACTACACTCTCTGCAGTACAGACTTTTTAGAAGTACTTGCAAATGTTAAACACTGTCTACTATGCACCTTATTATTTTACTATTTATTTTACTACAAAATAGTTTTTACAAATGTATTACTTCTATTTTATTCTATTTGTGTTGTGTTTTTTTTTTTTTTACTGTGGAAGAATGAGTGGGCTCTGAGTCCAAGAATTTCATTGCTGGTAATGATGTTCCATTGTTATCTTTATATGACAATAAACTTGAAACTTGAACTTGAAATGTAATAGCAGAGATTATTTCATTCAGTGTAAAATTGGAATCTAGATCTTTCCTGGCAGCATCACTAAGTTTTGGCTGTGTAAGAGAGTCAAAGATATAGTTTAAATCAGAGTCAGTTATGCTGCACTTGGAAGTGTAAAGTTCAATATAAAACTCTTTAAAGCAATAATTTATTTCTTTAGGGTTGTTTAGCAGAGTGCCTACCTTCAATCTGATGCAATGAACTGACCTTGAAGCCCCGGCGCCCATAAGCTGTTGCGATAAGACTCATGAAGAGATTGTTTATTTTGGCACCCCAAGATACAGTTGTACTAATAATACTTATCTCTAATAACCACCCCTCTCTCTGCCTTTTGGCAGCAGATTCAAATTGTTTAGGACCTGCACTGACGTGATGCTGGGTGAGGGACAGTAAGACAATGCATCTAAATCAGGATCTGAATAGCAGTTAAAACCACTGCCAATTAATATGTTTGAACTGCTAGCATCTGGAAGTAAAAGAAGGTCTATGTTTGGACCATAAATGTTAAAAGTTAAGTTAAAGCTAAAATTTAAAGTTAAAGACTTATTTGTGTGAGGGTAATGGATTATGGTGCTTTTTTTTTAACCTTGTTTACTTTTGGCCTTTTTCACTTTGTACAGCACTTTGGGTAAATATTTGTCGTTTTAAAATATGTTTTATAAAAAAAAAAATTGACTTGACATGTTAGAGACCAAAGAAAAGCACTACAACTGTGGTGGAGGGATACATGCAGGGCGTTGTAAGGCAAAATATTCAAAGCAAAACACAACCCAACATTAAAAACCACAGCGAGGCTTTGAATTCAAGACCTTGCATTCTGCAGACAATAATTCTACTGCTTAACAACAACCAGACCTGTGTTTCATAAAGATAATTTATATCCTCTTCAGATGTGGGGTTGGAACCAGGAGACAAACATCTTACCACCAACCAACTTAGCTAATGAGTCCACAAACAATCACTGATGGATTTTGGTTAAATAGATTTTAGTTAATAGAAAATCAACTGCACTGATTGAATCAAGTACCGCTGCCATAGTGTGAAAAAACTCAACAATTATTAAAAATTGTTTACTTGCAGACTACAGTTTGTTTCTAGAACAACCCTAAGATGACACTAGAAAGAGACCAGTTCAAACTGGGAAAATTTCAAACTTTTAACAATTGCAGAAAAATGACAAAGTTTCCAGAAAAATATTTTGCAGAATTTTCAGACTCTGTGCACTACATGAAAAACATATTTTCAGTATATTGTTTATTGTGTCTTTACATATTATTGTTGTTTTATTCTGTTGTGCTTGAGAGACACCATCACCCGGAATCAAACTCCTTGTACGTCTTCGTACATTCTTGGCCAATAAACGCGATTCTGATTCTGATTCTTATTTTGATTCTGAAATAATGCCTACATGACTGAGAAATGTTAAGTCTGCAAAATGCCCATTTAATTTTAATTGGCTTCAGTTACTGAGTTGTACTTAACACCTTTCATAAAGAGTAGCACAAAGAGGCAGCATGCAGAGTTTTAATTGGTCAAGCAGTGTCTGAGAAACTATTTACAATTTTAAACACCCCCTATGGACAAACTGGAACTAAACTTGGTGGGCTTCCGTAAGATGTTGTGATGTATGAGCATATAAGTTAAGAACTGGGAAAAGTAACCATGAGCTGTAGCATATTAAACACTACACACACTAACTTTTACTTAGTAGCCATAATGTTAACGAATATTTATCCTTAGTATCTTTAAATCATTGGCCTTCAGACTCTTGCATAGAATGATGACATTCTTGCTTGGGCAATAAATTAAATCCTACATGAAGGGTGGATGTTGTTTGATTTGGTTACCATGAATGAGCAACAAAATGAAGAAAGAAATTCGTCTCAAAGCCTTACAGCTCAGAAGGTATAGACACAAACCCAAACAGCCTCACTGTTGCGCCACCATCAGGCTTATGTGATGAATAGTGGTGGGCAAACTGCACCCTAATAATAATAATAATAATAATAATAATAATAATAAAAATAAAGCTGATTCTTTCACTAATCTTCATTGTTTGGAATCCAGCACAGTACATTCCCTATGTAATGTGCATTATTACTTTAAAGTGATCCTTTAAGATTCAGAATTGTTCTCAGTGGTCGTCATTACGAAACAAATAAAGCTATTTATTGCCATATAGCCATTTATTAAACATCCCCTACAGAGAACACACTTCCTGCACCTTTTTAATGCACAATTACTGTTTATGCAGCCACACAGGATAAGATGATTTTTCTGGGCCATCTCACTGGCTGGGCTGGGAGAGGTACCGTACTTGGCTTTGATTAAAAAGCTCAGTCTTGCCTGAGGATCCTACAGAACTCTTTCTTTCCCACTGGCCTTGAGAGAAGGGCCTACTAATTTGTCCAATGACCTTACCAGGCCATGTCCTCCATGTTGGGTTCTTCCATCTAAAATCTTGGTGCTATAATCTGAAGATGGAATTGACAGAGTCTTTTTCCTTCCATGCTCTTACTGTCTCTTTCTTAGTACCAGTATTCCTGACCAGTTGGTCACAGTTCCAGCGCCAACCTGGTCTTCTCCAGCCTGTACCAAAGGCACTTTTCCATAGTTACCCAGGAACCGTTCTGTATCTAAACTGTACTGTGATGGTACTGAAGTTGTATCAGGTTTTGATGTTCCAGTGTATCTC
>JBBPCZ010033465.1:0-13689 GCA_037974445.1 Brycinus macrolepidotus
ATAGATAGATATAGAATACAGTACACCAAATAATCTAGTTGTGCAGTGCTCAGTTCGAAGCACTACATGGCCAAAAGTATGTGGACATTTGAACATCACATCTACAAAAGAGAAACCCTCAGAAATTTATCAAAAGTAGTGTACATTATAATGCAAAGTAACTAAGGGTGTGTTTTCACTGCATCGCTTGGAACTGAACTACTGAAACTGGGCTGTTTCCACAGGCATTGGCCAGTATTAAAAGTTCTGTTTTTTGCTATTTAGTTACCTAGCAATGGGGGTGCCCATCATTTGTGTGTGTCTGTGTGTGTGTTTGGTCATTTTCACACTTGAGAATGAGAGGTCTGTAATCATAGATTATTTGTGAGTGTGAGTGTGTGTGTGTGTGTGTGTGTGTGTGTGTGTTCTTGGTCATTTTTGCACTTGAGAAAGGAGAAAATATGAGTCTGTAATCATAGATTAATCATAGATTATTTGTGAGTGTGTAAACATAGAAATGCCGTGCAAGGCTACAATTATCAAAAGACGAACAAAAGAATTCAGCTCTGCTTGACCTTACACTGGGCTGAAAAGATTGTTTTTTAAATAGATGCACAGAAAAGTACAGTATATCACTTCACATGACCTAAAAAGCTAACTAGCAAATAAAGCAGCTAATTACCCACATCATCCGCCTGCTGGTGTAAAATGATTGAATAGGTATTAAATCACTAATCAGTTTTTATATAATTCCTCCCCTGAAAACATAATGAGCGCCAAGGGACTACAGGAGGAAACTACAAGTAAAAAGTTGGAAGGCCCTTTATATCATTGGTTCCTTCTAAGAACAAATTAGTTGTTAAATTCAGTTGTCTGAAGCAGGTTCTGTAACGTCCAGTTTGTCATGTGTGGTAGGAAAATGCCTTAAATATCAGTTTTTTATCAGTGGGGTTTTGCCCACAGTGCTAAATCTGTGTAATCTAAGTATCAGCTAACTATTTAAATATCTTCACTTGTATCTACAAGGTCTTGTTCCAACAGAAACCCTACAAATGGCCTGGAACCACTTTCATTCCTTGTTCCAATAACTTATTATCTCGGGCGGTTTGCATTGTTTCATACCTAGATATTGAATAATAAGGCTTTTCATGCAATAAGCCTGGGGTCATATATACCTGTATATCAGACTGATTATTAAAACCCATTATTAAATATCAGCACTGCTGAAAGTGGCCGAGTTTTCATTCACTGCTTGTAGCTCAGAGGGATGGGGAGGTACATGCAAATCTTCAAAGAGATTATGGGAGCACCTCCAGTACGATTTTTTAACATCCTAAAAGGATCAAAGAATTCCACAGCTAAGAGAGTGGAGGAGACCAAGCTAATAATAGTGCGCTTGTTTAACTATGGTTATGTAAGGGTATGTTATGCAAGTCACATAGGCAAGGCCTGAGTAAAAAATGTACCCTGATTTACCCATGCCAGGCACTGGCTATGGTCAACTCTGTCTTACCTAATGCACTGTCAAAGACCTCTTTAACTTAAACAAAGCCTGCCTCGGAGAGTAGTTCGTGTTGGCCACAGGAAAGAAGATCAGGGTGGAAAAGTGGAGCAATCACAACTGTATAAGAGAAGTTCCAGGCTGTCCTTATTGTTGGATGTGCCACAGTACTTTCTGGGCAACACACTTACGTCACCATGGAAACACATCATACATTTAAAGTGCACTCCTATTCATATGTTTGCTTGAATATCACAATTAAAGCGAAATCTTTAAGAAATCACAATATTAAAGAAGACGAGAGGCAGAAATAGAGGCTTTAATGGGACAAAAGAAATCAATATGGAAGAGAAGGAGAGTGAGAAAGTCAAGCAAAGAGAAAAAACCCCATAAGTTGAGTATTCAAAAAGAATAAAATTAAACCAAAGTGAACTCAACTGAATGGAGTTAATATCTTGCTTATATTAGGGCCCAGCCAAGGCCGCACACACCTCGCTTTTTTGATCAGTGGCTCCAATACCTCCACCGAAAATGGAACGAGGGCCGAGGGACCGCACGAGGAAATTACACGTTGAAAAGTCAGAAAGCCCTTCATACCGCCGGCTGCTTCTGAGGACAAATTAAAAAGCCGGAGAAAAGCAGCTGGGTTTCAGAGCAGCAGGTGGCAATTAGGTGAAAACTTCGCATTCGCACAGCAATGCAAAGACAAGCTAACAGCTCCTGGGACGGTCCCCTGTGTCTTTCAGCGTGATCTTCTCCAGCAGCACTGCTGTTCTGTGCATCTGACTGCTCCACCTCCAGTTTGTGTGTGTGTGTGAGTGTGTGTGTGTGTGTGTGTGTGTGTGTGTGTGTGTGTCGTCATATTTTGCATCCAAAGAGCCAGACACTCTTGTATTTTTAAGATTCTAATTTCCAGTCAAGCCCCTGACCCTGACCAGGAATGTGTTTGTTAAGGCACACAGTGACCTACGTATGAATCATTCAAGCAGAACAAATCTCATCTAACTTAAGGCCTGAACCAGCGAAGAAACAGGTGCAGATGATTCCAGATGATCAGGCCGGTGATCAGTATACTGGTGGTATATAAAGAAATGAGGAGTGGCTCAAGAATTTTGCACAGTACTGTATGTACTGTTACATGGCTGTACTGTAACTTACTGGTGTCTTGCATTATGTGTCCATAATCTACGCCAATCAGCCAAACCATTAAACCCACCGACAGGTGAAGTGAATAACACTGATTATCTCATTACAGAGCGAAGAGGTGGGACACATGCTGTGGTCTCTGTGGTTGCTAGGTAACAACAATCGCTTTAATCTGAGCTGATGCTCACCATCAGCCAAAAAATAAATAAATGTATTAAATATAGTCATTTTGCCTAAGTAACACACTGAAACACATTTGCATTAGCTTATGTGTTTATTTTAGTTGGAATGCAACATTGTTATTTGTTGCTTACCAAAGTGCCATTTTTTTGACCAATTGCCAATATTTAAACAATTTTCAAGGCTTCTATGCAAGACCTTTTCCTTTATATTGATGTTATTGCCACTAATTTGTTGTCCAGCTGTTATTGCCTATTTCACACTTCCTCTCATGCTGCTTAAGAATAGCTGGATATGGATGTGCCCTTTAACCTTCTTTGCTTATCGAGATCCATTACTTTTCCTACTGCACCCAGTCATGCTTCACTGCCTTGAAGGACTCAGCATTCACTTTTAGGGCTGAAAGCCACCTTTGCGTTGTGGCAACACGTCACAAGGTCCAAGGACCAAACTGATAAATGCACAGATTGATTGTCCTGTCATCATAAATCAGTCATTTGATCAATAGCACATTTAGACAATCAACATCATCAACTTAATCAGTGATTCATAGATACAAGATACAAGAAGCTTTATTTATGGTCCTTGGACCTTGTGACTCAAGTAGCAATGCTACCGTTATACCCGAAACGCAGTCACGATGACAACTGTAATAATAAGCTTTTATATGATTATGAAAGCTTATTATTACAGTTGTCATTGTGACTGCATTTCAGGTATAACGGTAGCATTGCTGCTTGTGTCTGAACCAATGCACTTATCCACTATGCTATCCAGGTTTTAAACACACAGATGGGTGTTTTCTTTGAAGTTCAAATGTTCTTGTACGTGTGCGACTATGCCTGAACTTCCAGAGTCCAGAAAAAAACAATATGTAGTTTATTTCACCTCTGTAGCTGACAGCAAAAAATTGAAAAAAAAAATGTACATACGCTAGATCACTGACAGCAACAGTAAACTACAGTCAGAGCGATGCTACGCCACAGTTACAAAGAGTCCGGGGTTGAGGGATACTGTTTTATGGTTAGCTTGGTATCTAACATTGTATGGGCAGTCCCCAGCTGGGTGACTGTGTGTGTGTGTGTGTGTGTGTGTGTGTGTGTGTGTGTGTGTGTTTTGTGGGTTGTTTTCTTTATGAGTATGTATATTGTTATGCAGCTCATTCTGCTAAAGCATCCTAAAAAGCAGCCTACATATGATCATTATTATTATTAATATTATTATTATTATTATTATTATTATTAAGTTAATCAAAATTAATAATTTGCTATTATTATATTTGTTCTTGTTCTCTTTGTTGTTTTAAGGTTAATTTGGTTACATTTGCTAAGGCAGAACGCCCCCAGTGTCTCAGATTTAGCGGAGTGTGTGAGTGCAGCTGTCAGTAAGCTGAGACTGATTATTTGAATGATTGAATAAAGTGTTTATTTGAGATCATTGCAAGCCTCCAGAACATCTTTGAAGAGGACACACACACACACACACACACACACACACACACACACAGTCATTTAGTGGAGGAGCAGGTGTAGACGGCTTCCCCGGGGCGGAGCAGTTCAGGTCAGAAAAACAACCTCTGGCTTGAGGAGTCACACACACACATACACACACACACACACACACACACACACACACACATACACACACACATACACACACACACAGTCTTCAATGCTGCCATATCAGAGCTGTCTGGAGTTGCTGTCCTGCAGAATAAAAAGCAGAGAAAACAAATCAACAAGCAGCAAACAAACAACAGCACATCCCAGATTTTTAACACACACACAAACAAACACACACACACAGATAAATGGACAGACAGATTAGACAGGCAGACAGGCAGACAGACAGACAGATGGATAGATGGGTAGATAGACAGATAGACAGACAGACAGACAGTGTGTGTTGTCCCATATGTTTAATATAATGTTTGTATCCATAAAGAAATAAGAACGGAGCATTTTAGTCCTGGGAAAAAAGTAATGAAAACAAGCAAAAAAACTAATGAAAACAAGTGCACTCTCTCTCCTCTTCTCTCACACACAGATGCCATGCCAAAAGCATGTGAATCACATCACAAGTTGCTTAGATTGCACTGGGAAAGACTGACTCTGCAGGTCAGAGAACAGTCATCTGCCTCCAACCGCACGAACCGAAACAGAAAACAAATCAACAGGCAGCGAAAAGACACATCTGCATGCGCTGCAGACGCATAAATAAAGCCAGCTGATACACAGGTACATTTACGAGGTGGCCTTCGCAGAACACAGCCGTGCAAGATTGGTGGCAGTAATAATACTAATAACTCTCTCTCTATATATATCTCCCTGTTCGAGTGTGAAACAGCCCATTAGATGAGCCCCCGTCGGCCTCATTTAGCCTCTGCAGAATGGCGCAATGGAATCCAATGAAAACTGAGCAAAAATCCCCTGACTGGGTTTACTAATGCACAGATGAGATTTCCCTAGAGCCAAATACCACAGAATGTCTGAAGAGGAGGCACAAACACACATGGTTTATCAGCAGATCAACTTTGCAGGAGTACAAAGATACTTCACTGATTATTTGTAGCCCATATTTTGTATTTTGCAGATTTTAATGTGTTTGCTTCATTAGAATTGCATGTGAATACACATTATATTACTATAGTGTAATACAGTATACTGTGTTTGGAATCAAATCACTATTAAATATACACTGATAACATTCGAACGACCTGCCTAATATTGCTGGTCACCCTCATACCCTCAAAACAGCTCTGATCCGTTGAGGCCTGGATTTCACAAGACCTCTGAAGGTCTGTGGTTCTGCACCAGCAGATCCTTTAAGTCCTGTAAGCTGTGAGGTTTGGCCTCCATGGATTGGACCTGTTTCCAACACGGCCAACAGATGCTCGATCTTATTGAGATTTGGAGAACCACTTGGGGACATCCCATTTTGGTCCCGTTATGCTCTGACCCAGTTGTACTGCCGTCACAGGCATGTCCAACAGATGATCTGATTGAGTTCTGAGGAACCACTGCAAATCAGAAACATCCCATTTTGGAGATGCTCTGACCCAGTTGTCCAGGAATCACAGTTTGGTTCTTGTCAAAGTGTCTCAAAACCTTTCGCTCAACCATTTTTCCTGTTTCCAACATCAACTTCAAGAGAACTAACAGTAACAAGATCATCAATGTTCTTCACTTCTCCTGTCAGTGGTTTTGATGTTGTGGCTGATCAGTGCATAATAATATTTATATGTATATTTACAGTAACTGGCCACTTCTTGGATTTCCACCTTGTTGGTGTTCATTTAGAGACTGTAGCCCATCTGAGGATTCATCTGAGGATTCATTAGTGGTCCGTTTTTGACCACTGAGCTGCTCTCGGCTGGATATTTTTGGATTTAAGACCACTCTCAACCCAACAGTGACACTGATGTGTGTGAAAAAAAAACACAACCCAGTGTCACCACTGTCCACCACCCAAATCAAAGCCAGATATCATTTACGTAAACATAAATGTAAACGTAAACGTAAATGATATCTGGCCAACAGCAACCATACTGGCAGTAAAGGATGGTAGTAGGGGGTGAAAATTGTGTAGCGACAGTGTGTAACTGTACAGATAGGTGTTTCTAAAAAAGTTGCCAGTTATTGGGCGTACAAGGTATGTGTTTCTACTAAAGTGGCCATTTAGTGGAAGTACAAAGTATTTGTTTCCGAGAAAGTGACCACTGATTGGAAGTACAAGGTAGGGGTTTTCAAAAAAGTGGACAAGATTTATATGTCCACATCAGTTACAACAGTTTGATCTGTTTCAGAATGACTCACTGTTAAAGCCATGAGGTCACAGCTGAACTATGGACATTCACAAGGGATAAAACTGTCCACTTTCACAGAAAGTAGACAGCAGGGGACACACACTGTCCCCTGTGGCGTCACTGTTCGCTAGGGTCGTTTAAAGATAACTCAGAGGAAATATGTGCGACCCTCCATTGTATGAGCTGTATCAGTCATATGAGGACAGCTAAAGAAGATTAAAATTATGGTTTGGTGAAAAAAATGTAATACATTCAATATCTAATTAAATGTGATCTGCTGTAATCTATAGAAAGTATGTAGCATGGCTAAAAACAGTAGTAGCAGCAGTGGCTCCGAGTAAAATGACCCTCCCTCTCCCCACATGTCTGTTAGCTGATATTAGTACTTTGTGTTCTCCTCCAAGCATGTTGAGCTGTTGAAGGATGTTGCATTAGTGGCTGTAGAGAAGATGCAGTGGCTGCATCTTTGCTAGCATTGCCTGTAGGATTGTACGATACTAGGAGACCTAGCTAGCAGATGATATCTCCCATAAACAAATTGAAGAAAAACATAAACAGGTCAATTTGAAATTGTTTAAAGCATTACTATCATAAAAAATTGCAATAAAAAGAATACAACAGTTAAGTTTCAAAGCATTCCATTCAGTCCATATATGGAACCCAAGTTGCTAAAACAGGCCATTTAGAATTCATTAAATGGTTTTGGAAAATGGAGCCATAGTACTGTACAAAAATCTTGACTCATTTCGTCAAATTTTGCTTTCAAAGAGCCAGACTTTCTTGTATTTTAATGTAGTCTTGAGGAACAGTTCTCCAGGCTTCCTGAAGGATTTTCAAAGTCTATCATTTTCAGTCCAGTCCCTGAACCTGACCAGTTACCTGTTTTTTTGTTTGTTAAGACACACAGTGACCTACGTATGAATCATTCAAGCATAACAGAACACATCTAATTTAAGGCCTGAGCCAGTGAAGAAACACGTGTAGATGATTCCAGATGATCAGGCGGTGATCAGTATACTGGTGGTGCTGAATGCTGAGTGGTTGAAACACTTTTATCTGGGCACCTTGTATCTTCAGGCAGTTTGCAGCCTTTCACAATAAAACATTTGTTCATTTAATCTACTCAATATGCCAAAGATAAGATAGTTTGAGAGGCATGAAACAGTATTTTTGCTCCAACAAGGTGACTCAAAGCAAAATATAAAGAAAAAATATAAAGAAATGAGCTCACGACTTTTGCACAGTACTGTATATCATAAGTGGACCCCAGTGGGAACAAATAAGCAATAAAAAAAATGTATAATATGTGCTCTTGAACAAGTATAGTTAGCTAACAGGTACTAATATCTAAAAGAAAAAAGCAAAGTGGTCAATTATTTTTAAATGACATAACTAAAAAGAAAATAAAAATTGTTACTGCTAGACAACCAGCCAAAATAAAATCTTTCACACTCTTTCCTTCACGTTCTCTCATTCCAGATAGCCAAGTCCACGCATCAGTGAAGGTGCTCCATCACAGACGAATGCAAAAAAATAAAAGGATTCTCCCACAGCATTACATCACCCCAAGTGTAGCATAAGTGCGATAAAACTCCAGGCTCCAAGGTTTTGCCTCTGCTATGCTATGCTATGCTATCTCACTTTTGCCTGGATATCTCCTCCATGGTTGGCTATCTTCTCAGAGAAACAACCGACCCTCCCTGGTCTCCTCTGTCCAGCCAGATAGCCCCACTTCCACATCCTCTACTGAAGCTGACTTCACTCTATCTGTCCAGCAAAGTCCAGTGTCAAAGAGAGTATAAACAGAGGCCCTCTGAGTACAAAAAACATCTGTAGTATTCACCTAGCAGCCTAGCCATTCACAAGTGAGGAGTGTCTTCACCTTTACTGCATTTGGTAAACCTGTTTTAAGATCCTTGGTCTATTTCTAATTGTCTTACACTGTTGACTCAGCATTTTTGAAACATCAAATAAATCCAAACCCCAAATAAAAAGACCTCTAGAGGTTTGGTTAGAGTGCTGTGGGCAGGACGACCTACCTCAGTCTTGGTAAGATTGGTGAGAGGACTGGTGATGCATGTGGGACCCAAGATTAGGACAATATTAGTTTCAATAATATTTATTTGGACTTTGTTTATTTTGATCTTGTTTACATGTGTTCTGACCCATATTGTGGTCTTTCAACCTAACGATTACTTGAACTTTACCAAGAAATAAAGAAATGAGAATATTTCATATTTCTACTGGCAAAGTAACTTAAAGTAAACAGAAAAAAATAGACTCGAAGCTTTGAGCGCATCAACTGCATGTCACTTTTATCATTGTTCTCTCAACAGCTGCCGAATGCCACATTGTTAACACCTAAGTGCAATGGTGGTTTCCACTCCTGAGCTCAACTGAGCTTCATTTAGCTCTGGTCTTGTGGAAAAACAAGTGTCCAGCTTCCTTGTGATTCACTGCACCACACCAGTATTTTGAAAAGTGTTGCTCTAACAAGAAGCCTAAGATCATATCGGCATTAAAGGGAACTGAGTTCCCTTAAAAGGTTACAAACATTGGAGAGTTGCAGCTGGTTTCCCTTCAAGTTCACTTCAAAATATTTGAAATTGGAAAAACTATATGTGACTGTTTTATTGTTTCCTTTATTTTTAAATCATCTTTCACATTCTTGTTTAGCTATTTTGTAAATCAAGTTGAATTAATGTACATGAGTTTTTTCATTTTTCTTCCTTAGAAATGAGAGTTGTTCGGAGCACACGCTTTCAAGCTTTACAAGAGTGAGAGTGACCCTGACTGGCAGTAACAAGTGACTTTACAAGCTCAGCAGGCCCATAAAAGTTCACTGAGCCTCCGTGCTTCCTCATGGAAGCCAATGAAACAGAATTTCTAAAAGGGGAAACTTTACTTTTTCTGGTTCCTTTTCCTCCGCAGTAGCACACTTTTTATTGTGCTGGGTTCCCCGCCTGACCTCAGTCTTGCTGCAGCGGCTGTGTCGAAGTCATGGGCAGAAAACCTGGAAATGTGAAGCTGTGCTGACAGAAAAAACTCCATTAATGTATAAATAAAGAGCTCGCCTGCTGCACTGTGTCATTATGAAAATCCATAAAAGAGCAAGGCTAATGAAGGGCTCGGCAGATTATAACCCACTTCCCTCAGACCCAGGGAGGATCCAGCAGAGGGGCGTAGGTCTGAGGCGCGTGATGGGAGAGAGGAAGAAAAACAGTAGCCTCTGGAATGTTCCATATGTCAAGAAGAAAACTGCCGAGGAGAAAGTTGCTGATTCGAATGGGCTGCTCTCAAAGCAACAGTTCAGCAGAAAGTCACATTTAAGCACTTTCCCTTGACTCCAAATGCCACTCAGCCCAGACATGCTTGCTTCTCGGAGCCATGAGGCTATGATGCTGTCTGCACAAATCACCCCACACTCATAAACCTTTCTTATGCAGTGTCTGACCCTGTAAGGTTATCTGTTACCTACAAAACTGGACTGAAGTATGGACAAAATTCAGGCCTCAGGGTGGCTGCTTCAGTTTTTAGATCCATATTTACATCCATTTTTTACAGATAACAGTGAATCATACAAAGTCAGAAACCACACAAGCAAGTCTATTAAAGACTAGGGCAAGCGTGATGACAAAGGCATGCAGTTAGCACCATGCTCATTCGTCATATCTAAGCTTCAGAGACCAAACATGTTTCTGCTGATTAGCTGCATTTGAGGAGGGGCAGGGGGTTTATCCATGCTATTGCTTTAACTGCCTCCGAGTGATATACAACAGCAGTATCAGCTGGAGAAATGGCAATGTTTGACCTCCACCTGCTTCAGACTCCAGTTTGAAGTTCAGTGGCACTAAAGTGTGTGCGTATGTGTGTGTGAGTGTGCGTGTGTGTGTGTGTGTGTGTGTGTGTGTGTGTGTGTGTGTGTGTGTGTGTGTCGCCACGCTTATGCACACGAGGCAAAATTGAAAGGCCTTGATTATTCACCTAAGAGATAAGTGTCTGTGTGCTCTGGGACAGAAAGGTGAGACGTGTTCTCCGGAGGCCGGAGGGGAACCAGAACTTTCAGACAGTGCCGGTGTTGAAACAGCTATTTTTGCTGCTCCCTGCAGACAGAGCTAATCCGGTCAAGACTGGGACACGGCAGAGTGCTGACTGAGGCAGTAAGAGAAAGCTAACACTGCTAACAGTCTGCTAACACACTGCTAACACAGCACATCACCTTCAACCTCAAGCATTTACAGAGGTCACGGAATGAGTGAGGCCCAAAGAGCTTTCCATTTCTTCGGGGAGGACTGCAGATACTGACCTCCAAGACCTTGTTGACTATTTCAGTCCTGACTGGGCGTGGACTGTAATGCTGTGGTATAATGTTTAAGACATAAATTCATAAACCCAATGACCACTTTATTAGAAACCCCTACCTTGTGCTTCCACTCACTGGCCACTTTATTAGAAACCCATATCTTGTTCTTCCATTGTGGTCACTTTATTAGAAACCCCTTCCTTCTACTTCCACTCACTGGCCACTTTATTAGAAATCCATTTCTTGTTTTTCCCCTTTTCCACTTTATTAGAAACACCCATATTATAGAAACTGTCCGTTGATGAAGGCCTAGAGGGGTTTTCAATCAAGTGGCCAGATAAGAGAGTCCCCATTCCATGAGTGTACAGACAAGTATATGTCGTGAGGGTAAACGTCCCGAACACACACGTCAGCCAGGTGCAAAATACTCCAGATACCTTTTCAACCAGGCATGAATAACATGAACAGGACTTTGACAGATCCTCTGGAGGGCTCTGATGGAAGATAAGAAAGAGTTGAGAAAGTGTGTGTGGTTTTCTGGCTGTTGCACAAAGACAGAAGCTCAGCCGAGGTAACAACAACAACCCGGACAGATCAGTGAGTCTCCACAGATCTGCCGTCAGCCCCATCTCACACACTCGAGACCGGCGCAGGAGACGTTTCGGCTCAAGGACCTTGTCGTGCTTCGCAACAAAGGTGTCCAGAAGATAGAGAGGAGCGGATGGGCTTGTTTTAAATTCTGCGCATGCTGCATCAGCTCATCTGCGAGCTAATACCGAGCAACAGGCCTGCCAAGAAAATTAATTTTTTATCCCAAAAGCAACAGGTGGTGCATGCAGAGAAATGGATAGTTGCCCATGTGAGTGGATTAAAGATGAGCTTCCTTAAGACCAGCCAGTGCAACAATGAAATCCAGAATGTTATAACTGTCACATTCTTTGAGGATCCTGAAGGAAAACATGGCATAAGCCATACCTCTGTTTGAACAAAGCAGTGTTGTTTATCATAAAGTACTTTATAATGAATCTGTTAAGTCACCCAGACAAATATGGGGACACATCAGGACACTTCGTTATCAGGTGTTTAATTATGGAGAGAGAACACTGTTAACAATTGCTGTTATTCTTTCTTCTCAGGTTTGTGCTTTTTCAGAGGAGGCTTTTAAACGGTTTGTCAATCAGCCAGCAGTGTTTTTTTCACGCAACCTGCATGATCCTGACCACCTGGATCCACAAAAACCCAACAATCCTTTAAAGCAAAGGCATCTGAACTACTGTTTAGAATATAACTTTGATTATGTGATAGGAAAGTTGTTGATTTTTTTTTTTTTTTTTTGGGGGGGGGGGTCTTTTATGCTGAGGTGTGTTTGGGGCAACAATCCCACCAACAGGATCAAAACACTCAAACAGAAAAACTCCACCTCCTTTCAAACAGTTCAGAACAGAACAGAACACTCAGGCTGTACTGCACAATCCCATCACACACACACACACACACACACACACACACACACACTCGCCGCCTCTACAACCCGACTCATCAAACATCCTACACTTTATTTACACTGTAGAGTATAGCCCTGTGCTTTTGTAACCATATATACATATACAGACTACATAGACTTCACCCGCACTGGGGTTTCTGATAAAGTGGCCAAGTGGGCACAGTGCTCCATAGAGCTGAACAATATGAACTAAACATCAGTGCTGTGATTTTACTGCTACATACTGAAATTACGATGCCTTTCAGTGTATTAAAGGGCCCAAATCATCACTTTTCTCAAATTAGTCTGTAAATACATTTACTCCCCCATCCATACAGTCCATATTTGGAAAATAAGCTACAAAAACCAGCTCATTTCAAATCACTTTTTGTGATGTCACAAAACCAACACATTTAAATATGTCTCCTTATTCTGGCTACAGCAGTTTAGCTCCGCCCACTCACACACCGATTCTCCAACACCTTTAACGGTTAAAAATGAGACTTTTGTTGGATTCCATGAAGACCTCGATTCATCAGAACACCCAGTAACTCACCTGGAGCTGTGATTGGTCACCCTGTCAGAAACACTGGGATTAGTTAGAGGCTCATTTGCATATTTTAGCCTGTTGTGACATCAGTACAGCAGAGACCGATGTCGCCGTGACGACTAGCAGACGATATTTTGTGCAGCAGATGGTGGAGCTGCCCATAAAAACAAACGAGACAGTTTTCACCTCATTAAGAAGTTAAACAAGACAAATAGACTAATATGACCATGTGTGTAGATTTTATTCAGCAGCTTCAAAAACAGCCTGTTTCAGTTCTCACACCGGGGCGAGGAATCCGGCCCAGAAATGCTCAGAAATGTATTTTCAGGAAATAAAAACATAAGCAATGCTGGCTGCAAAATATTCAGAGAGCATAAAATACTGTGCAGAGGCATTAAAATATCAATTTATATTAAAGTAGAGCAACATATTTACACTCTTTTCCCAATAACATTTGGCAACTTTTGTCCATGTTTGCATCAAATAATGTCAAAAACCACATAAGTCGGTCTGCGTCAGGCGAACTGGTGCGGTGTAGACCTCCATTACTTGTTAGCTACAGCGCTGTGTAAAAGTTTTGACCCCCTCATCTCTTTCTATTCTGTATTAAAATGAGTCCTCAGGTGGGTTCCGTGATTTACTGCAACATCTTCAAACTCACAGTGAATCCAGAATAAACACAGAGAGGGTGTGTTTAACTCTAACAGCTTTAAAGTCAGTGTGTGTTCGGAGCTCCGTTAGG
>JBBPCZ010033495.1:0-13689 GCA_037974445.1 Brycinus macrolepidotus
ATAAAATTATGTATTATGTATATATACATAAAACGAAAACATGTCCTTTGGAGATATAAAATTTAATAGTATTCCATAAAATTGTCTCCGCACACTGAAATTATATCTGCTGTGATAAAAACGAAAGATCAAATCAGCTCCTGGATGAACAGGCTGAGGATGATTCGAAATTCTGTTTGGCTTGAGCAAATCAAAGCACCCCGTTGCATCTGCGAGAAGAAAACCTGGGAAAGCGGTTCATTTACAACAACCTGACCTGCCTAGAAATGAATCTTTCTTCAGTGAAACAAGCTTTTTAAAATTTCAAAGAAAAACTTCAGTTGACATGAAACTATTTGTGCGGGGTGGCCCTGAGCAGATCAGTAGTTTCATAAGAAATGCAAGGCCAAGCCAGCTGACGGAGTAACGGAACAAAACTGAACAATCTTTCATTCTATTGTATGATTCTAGCTTGAGACCCTTAAAGAAATTGTTTGATCAGATTTATAATATCCACTCACCCTAGATGTTGTCCATCAGCCAAGATATGATTGGTGTGCAAAACTTGCTAGTTTAGCACTGGAGCTAAAAGGCTAACATTGCTAACCTTTTAGTCACCCAAATACATTCTGTAAATAATTCTCTCAAGCCGCTCAAACTGAATCCAAGTCCTCATTGAGGTAGTGCAGACTTACTAATGTGGTTTAACCTACTGTGAGCTGTAACTTCACTGTGTAGGTGAGAACTGTCGACTTCTATTTATCCACATTACTCCACACCTGGGTAAGTAGAATGGTTAGATTATTCATTAGAAGTCATAATTGTTGACAAAATTACAACAAACATAGTTGCAAAGCAATCTAGCACAACCAGCAAATCCAGGCCATGCAGAGGTTCTCAAAGGGTGAGGGTGAGGGCATTAAATATGTTGACTGAGGTGTTGGTGGGGGCGGTAAAACTTTTAGCGACCGGGGAGAGGATGACACCAGTGAAACAGTTTGTCTAGTGGTTTGAGGGGTTACAAAACCTTTTTTCGACCAGGGTTTACTATCCTTGCCAAAAAAGCACTACGGCCAAAGAGACAGGGTCACCTAAAGACTCCCCAACACTCTTTTAAGAAATATCACTTTCTATCTATTTGTCACTTATTGACTCACCATAGCCATTAATAGCCACAAGGCAGATAATCACAAGCATCACAAAGGTATATATAGTACCTTTAGCACTGCATGGCTGCTAATTTTAACATAACAGCCAAGGCTGCTATAGTGTAGCTTTTCTCCTCATTGTAATTCTGCATTGTGTGGTGCCTTCTCTCCATCACTTAAGTAAAGAGAGAAATCAGTGCAGAGACTGTATGCCCATCACACACTTTCACTCATACAATGTGTCTTCTCGCTTTTGTTCGAAAGGTCAATGTAGGACTTGACTCTGTCTCTCAGGAGTAAACCACACTGATGTTCAACTGCATTCAGAATCTCAACAACAAGAAAGATACATCTCTCTCTCTCTCTCTCTCTCTCTCTCTCTCTCTCTCTCTCTCTGTCTCTGCTTCTGCACTTAATGTAAAAGAACACAAAATCTGTTGACTCAAAACATATTTATGATAGAAGGCAGTATGCTTCCATGAATCCTGTGCAATAGCAATTAAAGAACCAAAAAGAGGTGCATCTAAAATTTGCAAACAAGACACATTTAGCATTGTAATCTAGTCAGAAAAAGCTAAATAATTGTTTTGTGCAACAATGCAGCATATGAAATTTGGATGAATAAGGGTTCCATGTATGATCCCAAGAACACTATGGCAAGAATGAAATACGAAGGTAAGACGACCACAAACATACGGCCAAAATAACTTAAGATTGCTGCCTAAACAGGAGAAGGTGCTTGCATGTCAATTGTCCAAAAGAAAAATCCTGGTAACCTTGGGGACACCAAGAAGAATGAGTCCAAATGGAACCAGCTTTGCAACCCTGTGCTAACATTATTAATCTGCAGTATCTTTTTTAACCAACAAATTTCACTTCACCAATTTTACCAGTTTCATTTTAAACTATCTTTGTATATGCTTATGAAAATATACTTTTTGTTCATAATTATAAGTGCAAAGGCAAAAGGCATTAGATGGGTAAAAGTGGATATATGCACTGGAAGTGGCTGGTGATTTAATAAATAACACTATAACAACTTGCTGTTTGAGTTAAGGGGGTTTACTTTTTTAAATACCAGGAAATGGCCCAAAATTACTCTCTGTGGTAATGAGCCATATGCTACAGAGGCAACGGACAGACTAGGTTTAAAAACACTACAGTATTACTTTTACCACTCCTTCGGAGAAGAGACCTTCCAAGCCCGGCACATTCAGCTTTGTATGAAGCAAGTAAAAAAAGCATATTATTACATAATGGCATTATGTCAAGAACAACAGGTTCAGAGAAGAGAAAAGAGGTGTGTGTGTGGAGGGGGGTTGTACAGTGATCACAGTAATCACTGTGTTCAGTCGGCCCATGTTTTTACACCTCCTTGAGACTGAAAGATGGTAGTGATATAAGTCCAGCTGGCTCCGGTGTATGAAAAAAGACATTTAGCAAGTCTATTTCAGATCCGCTTCTATGAATAGCTTCGGCTGCTCTATGGGTCTGACAGAGCTGTGTTTGATGGCCATGTGTGGGCTCACTTCGTTCACCCCAACACACACGCACACATACAGATTACATCACATCTTCTCAGATTTGCCCTTTTGCTACATATTGCATGTTACATATGTTGCTAATCTGCACCTACTGTGCCTTGAATACCTGCCAGATCATGATCATGGCTTCCTTTGTGTCTTTTCTCTAGTAGTTCTGAACACATCTACACTGTATTCACTGGCTGCTAATGCTAATCCACATATTTAAGGTCTGCATGGTTGCTGTAGGGCCCAAAAAGTTTGGATCTTCTTTTTTTATTTTTGTTTTTACTCTTGCTTCCTCTCTTGTGGGGTAATTTCAGTATGAACTGACAAATACAAATGCTCCAGAATGACTTGGAAAACAGTTTTTACTTTAACTTACTTTGAAGGATGAAAAGGTTTTCTACCTTCTTGTGAAAAGTGACTATTTAGAAGATTAGAACCACTGACAGGTGAAGTGAATACAATCGATTATCTCCTTACAGTGGCACTTGTCAAGGGGTGAGATATATTAGGCAGCAAATGAGCAGCCATTTCTTTAAGCTAATGTGTTGGAAGCAGGAAAAATGGGTGAGTGTAAGGATCTGAGCAACCAAATTGTGATGTCTGGATGACTGGATCAGAGCATTTCCAAAATGGCAGGTCTTTTGGGGTTTTCCTCGCATGCAGTGGTTGGTACCTACCAAAAGTGGTCTATGGAAGAACAACAAGATCATGAGTGCCAAATGCTCATTGATGTGTGGGGAGGGAAAGGCTAGCCCGTCTAATCCAATCCCACAGAAAAGTTACTGAAGTACAAACTGCTATAAAAAATTCTGAAGATACAGTGCATCACAGCATTTAGACGGGTCAGACTGCCCATGCTGAATCCTATAATGGGCATGGGAGCATCCAAACTGGACCATGGAACAATGCAAGAAGGTGACATGGTGAATCAATTTTTTTATATATCATGTGGACAGCCAGGTGAGTGCATGTGCATCACTGACCTGGAGAAGAGATGGCACCAGGGTGCACTAGGAGAATAAGGCAACCTCTGGGAAATGTTCTGCTGGGAAACCTTGGGTCCAGCATTCATGTACATGGGGCAGCTGGTGACCTAGTGGTTAGGGAGTTGCCCCTGCAATTGGAAGGTCATGGGTTCAAATCCCAGGACTGTTAATGGCACTACTGAGATTCCCTTGAGCAAGGTACCGTCCCCATACACTGCTCCCCGGCTGCTGTGTCGCTGGCTGTCCACTGCTTCACTTGGCGAATGGGTTAAATGCAGAGAAAAAATTCCACACTGTTCACACTCGGTGCTGTGCTGAAGTTCACCCCTTCATGATAACAGTATTCCCTAATGACAGTGGCCTCTTTCAGCAGGATAATGTCCTGCCACAATGCAAACATTTTTCAGGAATGGTATGAGGAACATGACTTGGCCAAGTCAAGATGTTGAGTTGGCCTCCAAATTCCCCAGATCTCAATCCAATCAGGCAGCATTGGGATGTGCTGGACAAACCAGTCCAAACCATGAAGCCCCCACCTCAGAGCACCTCCTAGAGCAGTTACCACAGCACACCCTCAGAGGTCTTGTGGATTTCTTGCTTCAACAGGTCATAGGGGTTTTGGCAGCATGAGGGGTACCTACACAATATTAGGCAAGTGGTTTTAATCTTATAGCTGATTGGTCTATAGACTAAGCTAGTCCTAAAAAAAAGAACTTCAAAATAATAATGGAGAGATTCAGTTGTACAGTAGCATTTCACTCCCGTTAGTCTATGATCTCATCCATTCTGTCTGAGTTTGTTCAAAAACACGTGTTGGTCCTGGTAGGCAACCCTGACGCACCTCCCGCTATGGAGGTCATGGAGAAGAGGAGGACGGAGGGAGGACGGAGGGAAGCCGGTTGAACGTGGATGGGAGGATGATTGAATAGGAGGACATAATCACAAAGATCAACAGCCCCAGAGCTCTGTGTGTGTGTGTGTGTGTGTGTGTGTGTGTGTGTGTGTGTGTGTGTGTGTGTGTGTGTACGTGCGTAGGTGAGGCAATGAATCACAGTTTCTGGTTGAAATAAAGCAGCCGCATAAATCAGTGAGAAGCCACTGCCCTCACCTGCTGCTGTTCTAAACCACTGCCCCATCTGTGTCTTACACACACATGCACACACTCGAATACTCATTTTTTTTCTTTACGCTCTCACTCCCACAGATTCACTCCTTTTCTTTTTCCATTATCTCTCCCTGTTTTCATACTGTTGTTTATTCCCTCTCTCTCTCTAACCCTCCCGATCTTCTCCTTTACTTCTTCCAATTGCCGCCTCGCTTGCTTCCTTCAATCTATTTCACTTTTATTTCAGATATCTTCCCTTTTTTCTCAATTTTCCCATTCTCTCATCTGTCAGTTTGCTTACCCTTCACTCTGCTCATTACTCATTCATCATTCTGCCCTTCAAAGTCTCTCCATTCAGAGACAAATATGATTGGAGCGCATCTTTGAGCACCAAAGGCACTCCTTAAAGCCGCTATAAGAGCGCTGAATTAGGCGGTAATGGCTCCAATAAGTCTACCCGCGGCCCAGGGAGGAGAATTTGTCCCACTTTTCCCTGACAGTAAGTACAATAACACAAAAGCAGAACATCTTGAGGTTCCACCCGCACTGGCCAGCATGTCACCAACACATTCAACTGCCATTTGGAAGAAGGAGCTCAGTCCGGGCCCTTTGTGGGAGAGTTAAGGTATAAAACAGCACTGCTGCTATATCAAACTCCTGTTCCTTTTTATTATTTCTTTTATTGTACCTTAATTGAAAATGGCAGTAGGCCATTACATTGTGTGAATATTTAATAATGAATGGACCAAAAGAAACAGTCCAAAATGACTTGGAATAAAATCTTTTTACATAAATGTACATTACACTGTAGGTTCATGACACTTAGATAAATCTTTCATGACAACTGACATAAACCTACATTTACATTTTAAAAAAGGTTTTGTCAACAAATGTCAGATGGCATGAAGACTGCTTTAGTCCATTTTGATGACTGCAAAAATGTTATGACAACTGACCCTTGTTAAAGTAGGCCTTTGTATAGGTTCGTGGCAGTTGTCATGAAAGGTTTATGTGCATGACATGTATCTTTACAAATACCAACCACTGGTTAAGCCTCAAGAGCTGGGTAGATGGCCATAAATGTGACATTAACTACCAGCATAATTAGGATGTGACTCTGGAATCACTCAATGGGTGGGACGAATTTAATTGTAGAAAAAAAACATTACTTTTCCTAGATAGCTCTAGACACTTATCGAAAACATGAGCCGTAGTCTAAACAGGTTTCATTTGTTACTCATGGAAAACAGTGGGGGAAGCTCTATGCCAGGGCTCTTTACTGAAAGAGTTATTGTAAAAATGCAACATACAATGTACAATGTATGCCAATGGACTAATCTAGGATGAACAAAAGGCCTTCATGTTCTTCTGTTCATGTTAGCTCAGTGTTAACATACCATTAGAAATCACATAGAGGTGCTAGCAAGGGTGTTATAGCCAAGCTATTTTTTTTTTTTTGGGACCAATTTTAGACGTGTGACTCACAATACATTTTGGCAATATAAATAAATAATATATAATGTTCTATACTAGCACAGCAGTCCAGTACTTAAAAGCTTCAAAACTGAATACCTTAAAAAGTATAAAACAATAGACACTGGGACTACAACAATAAAATAATTACTGTACTGTAGTCCAACAGTGCAAAGTGTAAAATAGTTAACATGGTCAGAGTGCAGACAATGTCTATACAGTGTAAAGAGCATATTACCTCCAGTAAAATGCAGGCAGTCTTTTGCAAAGTAACTGTGTGTAGAAGATGAAAAGGTTGAACCGATAATGCTGTTTTTTGAGTAATTCAGTCTATAAGGCTATTAAGTCATTAGCAGAGAACAAAGAAGCAAGGTCATGGTCTGGCCTTTTTAATCTCTAAAGACATTTGTCGAGGCTTTGAGCAAAAGGGAACATCAGGACAACTAAAACTGAGCTGATAATACTTATAATGATGTTACTTTAATTTCTTCATTACAAGAAAAATGCCCTAAATCAGTATTAATATATAAAGGCATTGAGTACAGACAAAGTCTGCAAGGTCTACAGAGTGCATCAGAAGCAGCCATAATTAACACGTGGTGAAAACCACATGGGAAAGTAAAAATGTGATGGAGACAAGGACAGTGTATCAAAATATACATATACAGTATATAAAGGTCCTTAAAAATCCCTGTCAATGCAACTGGTTTGATAATATGCACAACAAATCATTCCTGGACAAGTGTGCCACACAAAATTTCTCTCAGACTAATGACAAGAAAGGTACAAGAGGATCCTGCAGTCAGAAAACATTTCCAGGATGATCTGAAAGCAGTGGGAACAACAATTAACAGAGAACAATAAGCAACATAGCGCACTGCAATCATCTCTGTTCCTACACCCCACGCAATACTCCTCTGTTAATAAGAGAAGTACAGAGATGCACATCTAAAATTTGCACATGAGCATTTAAACAAACCAGAAGTCTTTTGGAATAACAAACCCTGGTCAGATGAAACAAAAAGAGAAGTCTTTGGTATTAATTCAGTTAATCGTGTTAGGAGAAAGAAGGGTTGATCCCAAGAACACCATACCCACAGTGAAGTATGGTGGTGGTAGCATCATGAAATTGAGTTACCTCTCTGTAAATGGTACATTTATTGAATGAATCGTGATCTGAGTGATATGCCAGGAAATAGTAAAGAATTTAATCTCATCCCCCAAGAAAAGATAAGAAGATGGACCTTTCAACAAGACGACCCCAAACACACAGCCAAAACAACTCAAGACCTCAATGTGAAGACGTAACCAATCTCCCGGCCTAATACCGTGGACATTTATAGAGGATTTTAAAAACTGCGAGTCAGTCAGAGGGTCCCGCATAACATTGAAGATGTTTTGAAGATTGTTTGCTAATAGGAAATGGGCCACAGTTTACCACAGTTCTGCTAAGACTAATTACTTAAACATAAACCTCGTCCAAGAGAATACACACTTGGATAGAACACACACACACACACACACACACACATACAAAAAAAGCACATGGTCAAACACACACCTGCCCATGCAAGCATTATTCATCTACAATGTTCAATCCATCCAAGTGCCAAATTATCACTTCCATTTTCATGCAAAGACGAGCTCAGATTGTGTTTAGTGTTTTTTTTATTTATTTATTTATTTATTTATTTTCCCCTCCAAGCCCATAAACTCCAGTGTGCGGCTGTGGTGAGTCAGAGATGGATAATTGCAGTCATCAGCAAGTAAATTACATGACACAGTTCATTCACTGGATGCCTGTCATCCACGCTGGGCCTCCTAGCACGACGCTGTTCCTCCTCAACCCAGTGTTGACGATGCAACAGCTGATGACAAAACGCCAAGCCGCCACTGAGCTAAAGTGGCCTCCAGCTCATGCATCCCACCTTCACGTGTCTTTTAGGCTGACTTCTGCTGTCAAACAGCTCCCAAGTCTCAATTTCCAGCTCAATGCCTGCTTGCTTAAGGAGTGAGGAGCATATTTCAGGTCACTGTCACTTCACTGACGTGAATGCAGGCATGACCCAGAACAGACTGGCAGACAGGGAGATGTAGCACTGTCACTCAAACCTACGCCAGCCACAAGTTTCCCCCATAAATACTCAAAATCCCCCACCAGTTTGACCCAAATAGAAACAGTCGTGTCCAGATGACAGTACAGGAGTAAGTGACATTATTAATATGAAATCATATTTATTTTGTGTAAGGTCACGCCATAAGGACGGATCAGGGCTAAGAATACTGTCAAAGTCTTACTGAATTAAAATATATGGAGCCAAGCATATTCCTGCATGTCATTTTAAACATCCTCAGGTATTAACAGATGTTTTAACACACAAATTGGAAGTTTTCTTTGTTTGGTGGTGTGATGTAGTGGTGTGATGATGCAGTGACTAACAGGCTGGCCTCACACCAACACTAATTAGCATAGTTGTGGGCAGTTTGATTTTATAGTGATACGAATTTGGCTGGATGTTTGGAATAAAGTGCTCTGAAACTCAGCTGCTTGGCTAGAAAAAAGAGAGAAATCTCCAGACCTTTCAGATTTGTAATGAGTACTCTGAATGTCTAAATGAGGACTGCACTATTCCAGTATCCAGGACAGATTGGTGAAATTGTTCAAACACCCCTAATTCAAATCATCTGTTAATTGCCAGGAAAATGTGTCGGGCACCGGCCCGCCAGGACCCCTGGTGTAAATGAAACGTTGAGGGAAAAGGGTTTTTTTTTGCCAATTTTTTTTCTTCAAAATGGATATGAGCAAAAAGTATGATACTCAATTATAGAAGAAATCGTCCAAAATAATACAAATAACAGTAATTATAGTACAATAAATGCAAGTTGATTTCGTTCCTGTTGAACTATCGGTACCATGGTGGAAAAATCGATTGTGTGCTAACAGTTTCCATGCAATAGTTGACAAAAATTATGGGAGGAGCCTGGATCTGTAGCTCGAATGTATCATCACTATTGGAGCAAAGCCTCATATTTTCATTTTTGTGGAAATCCCATTTTCTCTAATTTTTTATTTTTTTGACATAATAAGTGGAGCAATAGAAATGCTCCAAAATGCCTCAGAAAAATGTCTTCTAACTTGACCTTGCTACTATCAAGTCCCCCATTGTGCCCCATTGTGGCCCCACTATAGCCTTGCTTTGATGCCATCATGCTTAGATCCACACACACCATTAGGCCACATACTACAAGCAGTTCTGATGCCCTGTCCTCTGGGCAGGTCCATTACCCAAACCCCCACCATTACATGTAACCAGACTAAGCTTTCTGAAGCCTTGCTGACACCCTGCAGTTCGTCTTCCTTCACCAAAGGCTGCATCAGTTACCTGCTGTCCAGATCCTAATCTGTCTCCATTAAAAACACATCGAGAGGCCATTAGGCCTGGCTCTCTGGGGTCAGGGCAGATAAGAATGAGGAAATGATCATAAGCTTGTGCTACGCCACTCTGATTACATAATTTAAGTTATTCTCCTTCTATAAGAGATACTCTAAAAAAGGACACCGCTTGCTGAGAAACCAAAAAGATCCCCCATCGCTATCCCTCCTTGTGTTACTTCTCCTGTCTAATTATACCTCCTCTCTTCTTCTGTCTCTCTCTCGCTCACTGCATTTGACACACACTCTATCCATGTAATTGCAGTTGCAGTCACACTGATGCCGATCTGCTGTATATCTTGAGCCGCCAGACACACTCACCTTTACACCCATCATTCACCAACTGTAGAGACACACGGTACAATACACTGAAGTGACAGTTTATTAGAAACATCATGCCGTATTGGTGCATTTTGCAGGTGTACAATTACAGATTGTAGCCCATTTCCTGCTGCACAATTTATCCCCTCTCTGCACCATCCATCAGTAGAAAAGACCTACCACTGCTGACCAGATATTATTTGGATGGTGGGCTAGAAGAGTTGGACGATGGCTAAATGGTGCATGTCAGTGTCCCTGCTTTTCTAAGAATGGTTCACTACCCATTTAATATCTAGTGGTTGTCTTAGAGTGGTTCTTTCCCAAAGTGAATGGGCTGATAAACTGGGCGGCAATAGATGGGCTATAGACAGTGGTTACCAACCCTGGCCTTGGAGATCTACCTTCCTGAGAAGTCTAGATCAAGCTAAAATCTTCCCTGGCTAATGAACTTCTGATTGGTTGGAGTGTTAAGTAAGGGGGAGGAGGCAGCATGTTAGATGCATTTTGGATCTAAACACGGTAGCAAAGTAGATTTCCAGGAGGAGCTTTGGTGACCACTACTGTAAATCTACTAAAAATCTTTAAAAATTGCAACTTTATGTATGTTCACAAGGGTCTGGCTTCTTTTTGATGTGTAGGGCTGGTTTCCCAGACCCCTGATTACCCTTAGTTTTGACTAAAAAAGATTTTGAATGGAGATTTAAAGCTGGTATTGTAATTTGTAACCAGCATTGCAATTTAATCCAAGAATAGGCTTAATCCACGTCCAGAAGCTTGCCGTTAGTGGTGTTAGTGACACAAGTGAACTGTTCTAAAAGACTCACCCACACGTGTTTAGACTCAGGCTGGAGGAAACATATTTCAGCCACAAATGTGAGCTCATCACTGATCACGTTCTTCTTTTCTTCTCTGCTCAGCATGTGCCAGTGTGGCTGAGGTTAAAAGCGCTTCTCTTTCGAGAACGATCAACAGAGGCGTTTTCGCCATAACCCCAACCAGCACTGGTGTAGATCACAAACGCTACTGAGAAAAACGCTGAAAACGCTCCAAAAATACCAGCTCATACCAACACACTGACACAGAGCTGAAAGAGAGAGAGAGAGAGAGAAAGCAAGCGAATGGGAATAAAAGAGAGAAACAAAAGGAGAAGAACCAGAGAGAAAGCAAGGGGGGGGGAAAGGGAGAAAGAGAGATGAAAGAGAAAGAGGGGGAGAAAAAGAAAGAGAAGGAGAGAGAGTAGGAGAGAATGATAAAAATGGAGACAGAGATAAAAAGAGAGAGGAAGAGAGAGAGAGAAAAAGAAGAATAAAAAACATGGCAAAAGAAGAATGGTGATATGGAAAGAAAGAGGGGAAAGAGATAGAAGGCAAAGAAGAGAGAGAAAGAGGGAAAGAGAGAGAGAGAGAGAGAGAGAGAGTGAGAGAGAGAGAGGGGCTGCAAAAGAGAATGAGACACAATTATGCAATTCTTTTAGCTTCAGTGCACCACCAAGGAACATGTTCACAGACACACACACACACACACACACACACACAAGATTGCACATTCCTAGCTCTCCAACTGTTTATTGTTGGCCTCACATTGCCAGAAAACTTAGATCAGTGTCTTTCCCTCCATAAACACACACACACACACACTCACACACACACACACACACACACACACACACACACACACCTTCTTCTGTCTCATGTCATTGTGGATGGTATGTGAGCTAGTGCTGAACAGCAGAAAAGGAAAAACACAATACGGGGTGAAAAAATGGAGCAACTGGTGGCGGGACAGAAACAGTGTTAAACACACACCCACGCTCACCCACACACACTCACAGAGCCCCGCTACTTTTTCTGGACGGACGTGATCGTTTCCTGGCATGCCGGAAAATCCACCAGCATTTGAAATGTGGCTTCTGAGAAATCCTGAGGGACAAAATTCAAAACTTACTGTGGACTTTTCAGCCACACACACACACACACACACACAGGTTTATGGACACTTTAATGGAAGCATTAGACACAGAAGAAGAACTGTCTCTCTAATACTAATAGTAAACAAAAGCTGTGCATCAAAGGAACATTTGACTGACATGTAAAATAACCAATTAAGGGAAATTTGGCCCACTGTGCCAGCAACTAAATTAAACCTACATCAGATAAAGGGGAGTCTCAGTCAGAAAATGCATGTGGATATTTTTGTTTACTGGCCACCAAGGGCTTCAAGTAAAATTCAGAAAAAACACCTTCAGAGGGGACAGTGTGTTTTCTGGTTTAGCGATAAGGCCTTTATCTCACTCTGAAAGGCTCACAGAACTGTTTCCTACTTGCATTTAGTTTGAAATACAATTGCTTGTTTTGCATCAGACAATTACAAACAGCCAGAGCCTGATTCTAACAGTGATACAGAGCTGAGAGACAGACAGAGAGAGAGAGAGAGAGAGAGAGAGAGAGAGAGAGAGAGAAAGAAAGAGAGTTTTTGAGTTTAAATATGCTTAATTTAGGCCTAATCAGTTAGAACCAGAAAATGGAAAATAAAATAATAATAACAATAACAACAAATCACCACTTAAATGATGCTTCTACTGCACCAGTAACAGATACAAAACTTCCATCAACACAAAGAAAGGAAGAAAGAAAGAAAGAAAAGAAAGAAAAAATTTTTTTAAAGAGACAAGAGAGGAAGAGAGAGAAAAGAGAAATGGTGATGGATAGAGAAAGAGGAAAGAAAGAGACAGAAAAAAAGGGAGAAAGAAAGAAAAAGAGAGGAAGAGATAGAAAGAGAGAGTGGGAAATAAAGAAAGAAAGAAAAGAGAGAGAGAGAAAGAGACAGAGGGCAAGAAAGAGAAGGAGAAAGTGAGAACGATAGAAAGAAAAATAGGGAAAAGGAAGAGGAAGCGAGAGAAAAGATCAAGAAATTGTGATAAAAAAGAAAGAGGGAAGGAGAGAGAAGGTAAAGAAGAGAAAGAGAAAGACAAAGAGAGAAATATATATTTCACTTTGAAAGGGTGTGTAGAGACAGAACCGCTGTTCTGTCCGTTTAGTTTGAAAAACAACTGTTTGGCATCGGACAACCACGGATATCCAGACCCAGATGAAATTCTGTATGAGGGGTGAGATTCTGAGAGCTGTGGTGATTTGTCTGTGTGCGTCTGTAGTTGAAACCTCCAAAAAAATACAATACAAACTTTTTCCAAGTTCATCTCACATAATAGCATCCACCACTAACCACTGGCTCCAGCATCTATTAACAAAAACATATTTTTCACAAATATGACGACTACTTTTTATTTTATAGTAAAAAACACCTAGTCAGTTACACAAGCTGATTTGAGATTACTCAACAATCTGAAACATTTAGAAGAATTTAAACCATGTGCTTCTGCTGAGACGTGTCAACTGGTGGAGGTTAATGGAACTGAGTATCTACAGTATCATGCAAAAGTCCTGAACCACCCCTCATTTCTTCCTATTTTGCTTCCAAAGATCCAGTCTTTCTTATATTTTTAATGTAGTTTCGAGGAACAGTTCTCCAGGCTTCAAAGACCCTCATTTTCAGCCCAGTCCCTGAACCTGACCAGTTTCAGAGGAATGTTTTTGTTAAGACACACAGTGACCTTAACTTTGTTATCATTCAAGCATAGCAAAGACCATCTAACTTAAGTCCTGAACCAGTGAAGAAACAGGAGCAGATGATTCCAGATGATCAGGCGGTGATC
>JBBPCZ010033591.1:0-13685 GCA_037974445.1 Brycinus macrolepidotus
ATAGTCTGAATAGACACTAACGTATCTGACCCCCGTATCTGTGGAAGCAGAGTACCAGTACATGTTCTCAGAACCAGCCAAGGGGTTTGTATCTTTTCCCCAGCCTCCGTATATATAACCCGAATTCAGGTTTGCGTTCAACTGACTGACCGCTGGTTTCCCAACTCTCAGAATACCTCCATGCTTGCAGGAACCTGAGAAGAAACACATAATATAAACATATAAATGTGTACATCAAACATTTACAGCTTTAACTTCTGTTGCTATGTTATAAAATATTCACACACTGCAAAAAATGATTCGATGTTTTAACTTAAAAAGGATGTCAAAACATTAAGTAATTTAGGAACGTTAAGAACCTACAAGATGGGCACTGTTCCCAAGGGCATACAGGGGCCGTTCTGTACCTAAACCATACTTTCCAGTGTATCTCAGTCCGGTAACGCAGTTTCTGACTCAGTTCTCTCCTCACAGTTTATAGCCAGTCGTCCCAAAACCGGGTCCATGGAGTCGAACCAGCGGAAAGTTTTTCTGTCAGAACTGCTTTTGTTATTGTGGTCTTTTATTATTTATAGTCTTGTTTGTGGGTTTTTATTCTTTATCCATGTGATGAAAACCTAACCCAGATAACTTGTTAGTGATGTCCTGAATCACCTTCATGTTTCTCACAGCGTTAAAGATAAATATCTTAGAGCTATAGAAAACTCTCACTGAAATTTATCTTCAGCCCAAACAGATAGTCGTGCTTGTGCTCTATCGACTTCCCAGTTGTTAGTTTGTGTCTCTATTGTTGTTTTTTTGCATAGTAAAAACATCGACCTCATTCAACGTTGTGATGAAACATTTTGAGCAGTCAGAAAGTAGTGATACAGTCAGCTCAGCTGCGGCCCGCTTTCAGCCCTGCCGTCGAGTAATGGAAAATCATTTGTTCATGGTACAGCACAGTTCCTTGTGCCAGTGGAAAAGGCATCAACATTACCTATCTGTGCATTGGAGAAGTCGTCCTGTTCATCACGGCATTTCTCCAGCTTCTTCTGAAGTTTGGCAAACTCAATGCGGATCACCTCTAAGTTGCTCTGGTCGTAGCTTTCCAGCTGATCTACGATTGTGCTCATATTGCGGATCTTTAAGAAACATATGGATGAAACAGTCAGAAATGCCTTTAAAAGTACAGGTTTGATTTCGCAAAGATCATTTCAGTGGCTGGTTCTTTAGAAAACCTTTTTATGTAAATGAGATGAGTGTGAAGAATCTTTAAAGTTTAAAGAATCTCCACATAATGTGAAGTTTATGGGGAGAAATGTTAAACTGCTATAGAAACTCTATATCATATGAACGTTTTAAATAACTGATCAGACAAATTTGAAACTTAAAGATCAATACGTTGATCAGTGGTCAAAAGGGTTTTTGCTCCAACCTGATTCACAGTGCTTAAGGATGGACCATCTGGAGTTTGAAGACCACGGCTTTTAGAAGAACCATTTTAGTTTACTTAAAGAACCACTTTTGTTAATGAGATCCTACATTTTTTACACTTTATGATGAGGTCTCTTTATAAGGTATGTATTGTTTCATTTTTTCTAACATCTCTTTATCATTTTTGCTGTTGCTCCCCTTCAAGATTTATATATGTAAATATCTTCTGTTATGATTGGCTGCACCGTTATCAGCCACAATTACATAGCAGGCCAGGGCTAAACCACTGAAGGCTGAATAGATAGTTTTTGTGATATCATAAGAACAGCAAATTGCAAAAGGGCTGTTTTGGGGGTTCACCTTCCATACACAAACTGAGAAGTGTATGTGATGTTGATAAACTCTTTCATTTAAAAAAGGGGAGGACAATTAATTTTTCCTCTTCCAAGAACCTTTACATTTTATGTTCTTTAAACTTCAGAAGGGTTCTTCAGACTCAGGGATCTCATTTACAAATTTGCTTATTTTAGGAACTGTCCATTCAAAGGTTTTTTAGGCAACCAAATATGTTTTTTCTATGGCATCACATAAAGAACCCTTAGTATTTAAGAGAGTTCTGTACTAGAGATGTCTGCTCTTAACAGAAAACCACAGTCAGGGCAAAGGAATCAGTACCTCATTGTAAAGGCTGTCAAACGTTGGCGAGGAAGAATTGAGGGATGTTTTCAGATCCGTGACCAGTGCTTCAAACTCTCGCAGCTCGATCCTCAGCAGCTCAAACTCCAGTTTGATGTACTTGTCAGGCCCACTCTCCACTAACTCCAGACGGATGGTCAGGTTGGAGAGCTCCTCCAGAAGAACGACCAACTGGCTTTTCAGACTGATCAGCTGAGGAGAAGGAGAAGAACATCTCACTGGCATCAAGCCGGGAAAGGTTACAGTTAGCACCATATTCTACATCAACACTGAGACTCTGGGCTACTTGAGAACAAATAGTATTTCTTGTGAATGTACTCAAGTATCAAAAGTAATTTTGATAACCATGCACTCATGTTTGCAGCCACAGATGAAGTTCACAGGTGTCCTGTCTTTGTGTTTTAGTGTTTTTAAAAAATTCTTATTTTATTTACAATGGTCCTTTGGTATATTCAGTATTAGTAAGCTGTGCCCTCTCTAACCATGAGGTCTGAGAGAGTTATTGCACATTTTAAATCATTAGCATTATGTGCAGTATCTTAATATTATGTGCAATAGTCTTACCATGTGAAATAATATATCAATAGTACTGATCTACTACTGATCTCTATTACAGCAATAACAGACTCCTAACCACTATTAGTGTTACTAGTAATTCACTTAACTGTAATTTATCTATAGTATAAATACCCAGCATTTGTGTTTTTAGCATAGTGTATTTCATATTAAGTATTTTCTGCAGAGCTTTACTGGATTTATTTAGACTTTATATTTTATATTATTCTTGTCTCTGTGTGTCTGTGCAGTCGTAACTTAAGCAATTTCCTCCGGGATGAATAACGTTTTTTCTGATTCTAATTCAAATTCTTCTTAATGGAGATTTACTTTTAATACTTAAGTACACTCCCAAGCACTTTTGTACTTTTATTGAAGTAATGTTTATCAAGAGGACATCTACTTTTAATCAAAGTTACTCTATATTTTCCATCATTTCCACAGCAGAACTCACCTTGTTGATATGGAACTCAACGTCCACGCTCAGTTTATTAGAAGATATCTGCAGGATCTCCAGGCGGTCAGCAGGGAATGTAGTATCAGGCAGGAACACATGGCAGATACACTCACCAGATTCTCCAACAGAACTAGTTACATTTCCTGAGCCCCAGTCCTCCAACGGCTAGAAAGAGAAGGAAATAAGAGTATTATACTTATTTTTTTTTTACATGCATGGCCCTTTTTTTGAGATGATCTTACCAGCCAGGCATACGTAGAGCTGACACAAAAGATGAGAAGAAGGAGGAGATGCATTCTGAGTCAGGTTTTTCTCCGACGGGTGACTGTGGTCGTCCCAAACCATTAGCTTTTAAAGCTGAAGTTATCAGGAACATCCTGGACATGCTTTGCGTTCTCATAATTATGGCTCTTGTGGACATCGAGGAAATATCTTCTGTAAATATTCGTGTTTGCTTGAGATCCTGCCGTAAAGCTAATTCATGTTGAAGTGGGGATTAAAGGAAATGAGATTATGTGAGAAAGTACACAGCTGATAACACATTTAAAATGTGTAATAGCTACTGTGTTGGCACCGTCATCGTCATCGTCCAAACTGTTTGAGGTAAATTATGGTTGTAAACCCAGTCCTGAATCCGTTTAAAGGAACATAATAAATGTGTGTGTAAGAACAGGGTAGGTGATGATGATTCTGCTGCTGTTAAAGTAATAAAATGTTGCACCTCTGCATTGTTTCTCATGGCAATACACGTTTCACAAGAATACATAAAAATATACTAGACAAACGTATAGAAAATGCGACATCAAGAGTACTTGATGAACACTGGAGTACACAAGAGTACACTGGAAGAACTGAATGTATTATGCATATTCAAGCAACACTATATTAGCAATCTGTTTGTTTTAGAATTGATTTTATTAATCAATTTTATTAGCATTTAAGCTGCATATTTCTAATATTTCTTATATCCCAAACTATGAAGAAGCAGCTTCTGCTTTTATGCACCAAGTGTTTTTTAATCAGAATCAGAATCAGAAAACTTTACTGATCCTGGAAGAAATTGCAGCTAAAAACATACTTTTACCTTGGCTTTTAGTTTTAATTGTTATATACTTAAAAAAAAATTTTTTTCATTTATCTGTCATTTCATTATATATTTGAAAACATACTTTTACCACACTTTTTACCATACTGTCTAAAACATACATATTTTAGACAGTTTTGTATTGTTATATAAATTTAAAAAAAAAACATTTAATTGAACTGGTTTTTCATTATATCTTTGAAAACATACTTTTAACCCCAGCGGTCAATATTTATTGCATTATATATGTATTTTTATATTTCTTTTTTCTTCCTTAATGTTTCTTTTTTCTTTGTATGTATAGTCTGTTAAGCCCTTTGAGCTGCATTTAGATATATAAAAGATGTTGTAAATAATTATTAATTATTATTTTCAATACTACTACCACTACTACTACTACTAATAATAATAGATAAGTTTGATTTGACACTTTCTTGGCTCAGACCTTCTCTGTTGCTGTTTTTTTTTGAGTAAGAGAGAAATGAAAAGATTTTTAATTTTTCTCTTACTCAAAGTTGTACTTGTTTAGTGAAATAAAAAATTGACCTATTCTTTTTATATAAACATAGTAAACATTGTTGCAGTTTATGTCTTGTGTTCTTGTTCAACTGCCCTGTGTGCTTTTAATTGCCCCTCGGGGACAAATAAAGTTTTTTTTAATGGAATTTGAATTGAATTGAATATTTATTTTTGTTAATCTGAACTCGAAAAGGAGGTGCCATGAATGGTTGTTTGAGTGATGCCGTAGAAAAACCACTTTTGATTCCCTGAAGAACCATGCTTGAAAATAAAATCAAAAGTGTGAAGAACCTTTTAAAGGCTCAAATGAACCGTAACATGCCAAAAAGGTTCTCTACCACTTCCATGGTTCTTCCACAGAGGCTTGATTAACACACAAAGAACCCTTTCTGTTGCTTTTTTTTTTTTTGAGTGGCAAACCCATGCTTGAATGACAGAAACTTCTATAAAACTTCTGAACATAAATGTTATAATTGGTAATCAATTTTAAAACAGCTTGTATAAAACTGAATGCTGATGACATGTTTCTATTCAAAATTTCTAGATAATTTAGCTTTTAAACTGGAAACAAAGTTATTCGGAGTGCGTTTGGTGTGAAATGGCTCATTGTAGGGAAACGTCTCAACTCAGATTTCTTTACTGTGGTGGTGAATGGAACCAGGAGTCATGATGTCCACAGCAAAAATATAATCATTTTATTTACTGTCCAAATACACCGGTGAACCTACATGTCATCAAATGTGTTTTTTTTGTTTTCAGGTGAGAAAATAATCATTCATATTTTGATGCATACAATATATATATTTATATTTCAAACATATTTTTTAAAATGAAAAGGTTATGTTATTTTACTGTAAATAGCATGTACAGTTAAGATGAAGCTGAACACAATTAAAACACTCAGTATGATCAATGCCTTATTAGAAATTGAAAATTTTAAATTTTAGAAAACAGAACAGGGGCAATAGCCTGGAAACAGATACTCTAATTTCAATACTCTCTTTTCCATATAAACAATTTCTTTTTAGTAAGTAGCTCTCTAGGAGACTCAGTAAGACTCAGTCGTTCCCGACTAATTAATAGTCAACTGCTCAAATCATTAGTCCACTATTACCTATTTCATAACTAAGCAGGACTCCCTGGTAGTTAATAGCAATGATTTAGGTGTTAATGCAGCACAAATCATTCATTCCTGCTTAGTTAATGCAAAGTTAACTATATTGGAAAGTTACCCAGGCCAAACCAATATTAAGTAAATATTGTGAAATTTACCTGGATTTTTAACTGGATTTTGTAAGAACTGCAGTTTTCATTAATTAATTATTTTTTTCCTGTGTTTAAGGTCTTATCTCCTGGTCTCTCCAGCTGCTTATGGCAACAGACTAAACTATATTTTTATTGCATATCAAAATCTGAACACATCCAAAAAGTTCTGCTAAATGTAAGTAGTTAAGTTACATTTATTAATGTAATAAATGAAAAGGGGTGGGTGTGGGGGGTGGAATTGAAGTCTCACAAGGCGAAAGGAGTATAAACATCCATTGTTGAGGAACTATCTTTTTAATTACAACAGATTTATTCATTAGTGTCTTGTGATTGAAGGATCTTATTGGACTTGGAAAAACATATTTAATTCCCTTTTATTTGTTTTGGTTGTCATTGGTGGATATAATGCATAGGATAATTACATTTTAGCATGCATAATTTAAGTTTTAAAATTTACTTAATACATTTAACATCAGTAGTGTGTTTTCTTAACACATACATTGTTATCAAATATTCGTATTATAACTACAGGGACGGGAGGGTGGTCATGGTATGTATTTCAATGGAGCCAACTGTCTTAATTACTACATTAGCGTGAAATCGACATAACATTAACATGAAATAAATAACAATAAAAGAAACTTTGTTAACATGGAAAGTTATCCCAGACTTTTGAATGATAGGTTAGGAACAAGTAGTCTGTACTATAAATATTAAAAGAAGTACAAATTCCCAGGTTCATTGCTTGTAAAACTTTATTAAAGCAACTTTAAGCATTTCAGTGTATCTGCAGGTACATCATAAAATGCCTTGCACATTTTGAGTAGTATTTCACTCAGTTAAATCAAGAGCTGTGGTTTATTCGCCTGATTGTTCTGGTTGAACCAAACATGATAGGTGACGTAGTAGCCGTTGTTGTACATGTACAGTTTCTGATCAGTGGGGTTGTAGTCGAGGTATGTGTACGTCTCCTGGAACTTCTCAAAGGGGATGCTAACGTAGCTCTCCTGTCTTGTTCGGGTGTCGTAGGTGTAGAAGATCTCCTCCGTGTGGATGTCCACAGATCTTGTAGCATAGAGAACTCCACAAACCATGAAGGCGTTGCCCACGGAAGGCTTAAAGACGCTGGTCTGCCAGACTTCCTTCAGTGCGAACGCTACCTCGTCTATCTTCCCCAGCACCAGTTTTCCCTTGGATTCCTCAGTCGCGTACGTCACCCACAGTCCAGTCTCATCAGCGGCAAAGTCCAAGTTCTGATTGGCTGAATAATGGTAGGAGAATCTGTTGCTTGCCTTCGGGACCACCCTGTACTCTGCTTTCTGACTGGTCATGTTGAACCTGCCCATGCTGAAAGGGCTTCCAAACTGGTAGTACAGGGCGTTGGCACGTACGATGTAATTATTACCTGAGCCTCGCCAGTCGCCAGAAGCATAGAGGTCATAAGTTTTCATCGCCTGTCTCATGATCAGCCTGTAATAGTCTGAATAGACACTAACGTATCTGACCCCCGTATCTGTGGAAGCAGAGTACCAGTACATGTTCTCAGAACCAGGCAAGGGGCGTGAATCTTTGCCCCACCCTCCAAACCTGTAACCTGCATTCAGGTTTGCGTTCAACTGGCTAATGATTGGTTTACTCAGTCTTGAGATGCCAGCATGGTTGCAAGATCCTGTAAAAGAAGGTAAAACAAAAGTTTAGTATTGGTTTTAATGCCCATAGACATTTAAAGTTGACATTTTGGACACACCTACCAATGTTAAGGTTGAAAATTTCATTGTAACGTCTCTCGCATTCTTCCAGTTTCTGTTGAAGCTTGATGTACTCTCTTCGGGTCACCAGTACCAGGTTCTTGTCATAGGTTGTCTCCAGTTTGGTCAGCACAACAACCATAGAGGTGATCTATAGGGTGGGAAGATTTTTTGTTTTGATCAAATTGGTAATGCATGGACAGTCTTAAGTCACTGATCTTCATTAGTGTGATTATTATTATTTTTTTTGTTGGAATAGCTCTTCTTCTCCTACAGTTCTTGAAATATTGGTTTGGTTCCAATGCCAAAATGTCCATTAATATCAGGTATAGTGCATGTGTATTCAGATTTTTGATCGGTTGACCGGTCAAGTCACCTCTGTAATACACTGGGAGAGAGAGCGGAGGGGCGAGTCACCTTAAAAGTGTGTAGCGGAGTGACAGTCTGTAACGTAACGACTATGGCGGCCGGAAAGCAACAAAACACAGAGCAACAAATCCATCTTACAGAACTAAAGACACAGCAGACTCATAAACAGACTTCAAGACACTAAAGCTCAGGTCAGTTATAAAAAAGCATGAGTGTCACTGTTTGTTGTGGTTTAATTAAAAATAATCGGCCCATGAACACGGCTGCCCGCGCTTTTCCCACCCATTTTCAGGCAAGAGTGGTTTGCTCCACCAGTTTTCAGCTGTCCTTAACCATAAGTGGCTTGGTAATAGCCATTTACGGCTAAGGAGAGTTAACACCCCCCTCCATGATTCAGCAGTAAAACACGGTACTGAAGGAAGAGTCAGAAGAGGTGCCGGTTCAATACCATATTGTGAGCAGAATTTTTTTCAACACAAACTTTTTTTTGGCTATAAAACCAATGTTTGGGTTTCTCCAAGCACTGGTTTTATAGTAACCACACAGTCATACTTCGCATTTTCTCACAGAAATTCAGTCTATTCAACCCTGTAATCATGTAACATTTGTTTGTTACCTGTTTGCGGATGGTGATCAGCACTGTAGAAGACGTCTGAATGGATGCTTGAAGCTCCAAAATAAGGGCTTCTAGCTGCTTGATCTGAATCTTCACTTCCTGTATTTGGAGCTCAGAGTAGGAGTCAGGATCATCCTCCATTATCGTGATCAGCAATGTGAGGTTCACAACCCTCTCCACATAAATGGTGAGTTTGCTCTCAAACATCTCAACCTGATCAGAGGCAAGAAGAACATTATAACAAGATGATAAATTCAGGTGCATCTTTACAAAAAAGGTCCCTAAAAGGGTTTTTCACATTATGCTACAGAAGAACAACTTTTGGTTCTCTTTTGAGGTGGTTCTCGAACTGGTCCTAAGAGATAGTCCACAATCTTTCTGGTTCTTGAGAACCAGTTTAGGAATCACTGCCTTAAAGAAGATTCCATGGATATGTTATTCCGTGGTGTGGCTACAATCACATCACATCTTTTGTGGATTGGTGAAATCCAGGTACATGATTTGTTTTCCAAATTTTGGTGAAAAAAAGAAGAAAAAAAACATACAAACGGGAGTCACAATAAGACTGTGAAGAACCTTTTTAAAGCTGAAAGAACCTCTAGGTTATGTAACTGGTATTTTGGTTATTTGGTAACTGGTAAGCCTTGTAAGGTCAACCACACTTACAAATCTTTTTTTCAAACATGGTTCTTTGGAGAACAAAAATGCTTCAACTCATATGTCTCATTTAAAAAATGTTCCTTTAAGAACCACTCATACAAAGGTTGTTTATGGAAGCAAAAGTGGTTTTTCTGTATGTCATTGCTAATGATTCAGGTTACAATGTTTGAGCATCTCTGTTACCTTGACGATTTCCAGCTCCAGCTTGTGGCTGATCTCTACAACGGTCTGTTCCAGCTGCACAAGTTCTCCAATGGGGAAGGTGCTGCTGGGCAGGAAGGCCTCACAGTTGCACTGGTTTCCTGGATCCACAGTTCCATTCCTCTCAGCCCAGAGATCCAGAGGCTTTGAGAAGACATTTATATATAATTCATTTTACAAAACTACACTACGTTTACATTCATATTTACAGCATTTGGCAGACGTTCTTATCCGGAAGCGACTTACATCTGTGCTTTATAGTTCACAAGAAAACACGTCCCTCATACTAGTAAGCCTATGGCTCTTTTCCACTGGCACAAAGAACCATGCTGTAACGTGAAAATTGTTTTTCCGTTACAAATAAAGCGACTCAAGCCAGCCGAGCTGACTGCATCACTGCTTTCTGATTGGTCAAAATGTCGTCGCAACATGGAAAGAGGCCACTGTTTATTTACTGTCAACAATGGAGACGCAAACTAACAACTGGGAAGTGATGAAGCACAAGCACAACTGTCTGTTTGGGCTGAAGATACATTTCAGTGGGAGTTTTCTATGACACTAACAAATTTATCTTTAACGCTGTGAGAAACGTGAAGGTGATCCAGGACATCACTAACAAGTTATCTGGGTTAGGTTTTCATCACACAGATAAAGAATGCAGAGAAAAAATAAAAATTCAAAAAAAGACTAATAAAAGACCACAATAACAAAAGTGGCTCTGACAGAAAAAAAATTCCGCCGGTTCGACTCCATGGACGCAGTTTTGAGACAACCGGCCATAAACTGTGGGAGAGAATTGAGTCAGAAACTCTGTTACCGGACTGCGATACACTGGAACATCAAAACGTGCTGTGAGTTCTGATCTGTGCAATATAACTCAACTGTTTAATCTGTGAATTGACTGAATGTTACTGAATGTTAATTTCATTACCTTATTATCTGCTGCTATTTAATTGCATTTATTTTTATTGCATTAACACTAAGTCACTTCCATAAACCATTTTGCACCGCTGATCTGCTGGTACAGCACTCTAAATCTTACACACAGCAATGTCAGTGTTACACTGTTACTTGTTACAATGTTCTTGTCATTGTGTTGCACTACTGTTTATTGTCTATTTTTTTCCATTGCCTTATTATCTTTCATTCTTTCTTGCCGCCCTGTGCATGCTAATGACAAAATAATTTCCTTTGGGATAAATAAAGTTCTTTCTTATCTTATCTTAAGTTCTGTACCATCACAGTACAGTTTAGGTACAGTTAGGAACCGTTCATGTATGCTTATGGAAAAGTGCCTCCAGACTTACAATTAAGAGCTGCTAGAAGACTAAGATTCTACCCGAGAAGAAGTTAATACACCACCAGGGACCTGAAGAGGAGGGTCTTCAGTCTCCGTTTGAAGACAGTGAGGATCTCTGACTATCAGGAGAAGTTTATTCCAAACTAATATGGGTAAGAAGATGAGGACTTGATGTCTTACCTCCAAGCCAACGACGGACCTCAGGAAAAAGATGCAGAGAAGTGTTGTGAACATTGTGATCATGCAGTTCTTCTGAACTTCTGCTTCAGAGCTCCAAGCTCTACGGCTTTTATAGCTTGACTGTCGTAACTCAAGTAAACCAACATCTGGGAGCTTCTCACGATTACTTCTGAACATCTGAAAATCTGCATGCATCCTGTTCTTTGTTAACATAATAAACTGTGAGTCCTGCAAACATCACACCCATGTTAGCGTCTCAGGTAAAGAATACAGCTGCAGCTGCAGTATTGATTTTCCCCAACTTGCCATAATCCCCTTGGATTGCATAATCCAGAGAAGTGATTGTTCATATTTGCCTCAATCATGTGGAAGATGACACCTTGACTGAATACTAGTGGTGTAACCTGAGGGTTACATTAAGGTCTATGAAAGAAACAGGGCCCCTGAAATCTTTATTGTACAAATATAGTTTTAAAAAAATAAGTTCATAGTATTAAGAGAATGATTCAGCCAAAAAAAAAACAAATATAGTAAATCAAGACACGTTTAGAGTCGAGATTTTGCTTCTTTTTCCACTTTAGCACTTGAGCATTAAGGCTAACATTGCTAACAAACAATAAAAGTCAATAATCACCCAAATCATTTCACTAAAAACATATCTCAACCTGCTCCAGCTCTTCATTAAAGTGTACAGAGGAATCAGATCCGATCCTCTTTAGAACTGATTTCTGAATACCAGTGGTTGCCTATAGTGGTTTTGTTCTTTTTTTTATTGCTTACTGTAAGTCGTACTGTGTTCTAAACCACATCCACAAGTCTGAACCACCTTAACAAGTATCTGGATGTGGTTTGAGCAAATTTGTTTTACTGATGTCTTTTTACAGAAATAGTTTTAGTCAGTGTTGACTTCTAGTGTTTGTTAGCGACTTTAGCATCATAGCTCCAGCGCTAAGATAAAAAGAGGAAACATTTGGCTGATCAGCTGTGTCTGGAAAAAGTGGAAAATTCTGTCTTTTTTTTTCCAAACTATTCTTTCACCTTATTTTTTGCCAAACTATTCCTTGACCAAATTTACATCACAGCTGAAGCCAAACCTGTTTATCCGACTTTGGCTTTGGAAATGGAAGAAAACAGTCCAGAATTGTATGGCGTAGTCAGACAACACATTTTAGAACTTCTTCTTAGGGGGCAGGGTTAATGCATTTGATTGACAAACACAGAACAGTGGTTTGAGAAGAAGTGAAAGAGCGAGGTGAGCAATAAACATCTTGAAATTTCTTTTTCACTCTCAGATTGTAGTAATTGGTGTGTCAGATGTCCCAGCAACCACGTCCATGTGGGTTGGCTGTGGACATACAGCTGTGGTTGTTTTAAAACAGCCAAATTGAGCTTTTCCTCAGGATTTCCCTGGAATGAGTGGCTAGGGTAACAGTCATGTCAGTTTTTATTTCAATAAGGAATCAGATACTGTACTCATTTTCTTTTGGATAATCAATTTAGGAGAGAAAATGATCTTCGTTATCATAATGTATCTATTGTGAGATAGATCTCTTCTTATAAATGTATTTAAACCCATTACAAGTCTTTGCCTGTAGTCTAGGAAATTTTACTCCTTGACTCCTAGTCTTCAGTTTACATATAACAGAAATTATAATGTGTTCTTCACATTTATCTAAATCATTAACTGGATCTTGCTGTGGTAAATTACTCAACAGAGGGATTGTAAAAACATTCTAAGAGCCATTACGCATTAATAGGCATGTGCACTTATTATAGGGGGCAAGGTACAGTATCTACAAACTCAATGTGACATCATATATGTTTTACGACCAAATGAAATCAACGGTTCCATCTATAGAACATGGGAGTAATGACAGATGTTCTTAGGTGTTTCTTCATCTCAGTAATGGACTTGCTGGAGCCCATTACACTCCAGTCCCCACACTGGACTCTACCAGTTCTCCTTGGTTCTCCATGACCACTAGGAATTATGTATAGAGATAGGGACTCAACATTGTAGACAGGCAAGCAAGTTTTCAAATGAAAAACTGAACTTAAATTAGGAAATCAAAACGTATTATCACACAGTTCTTCCCTACTTTACTCTGTTTCCTCTTATATTACTCAGCCCTTCCACACAGAGACTCATCTGAAGAATCTAAATAGCACTGTGGCTTGGATCAGTTTAGTCATCTTTAGTCACTACTGCAGTTAGGAAATATGATATTTTTTGTTATTGTGATAAATTATATCACAGGATGCTTTTCTGAACAAATGAGTATCAAAGAGCAACATGATTCAAAACAACAGCAAAAGTGGGCTTTTTTAACTGGACTTAGTGTAGTAAATGAAATGTCCTTATAGCATATATATATATTAAATATATATTTATATAAATAAATAAATAATATATAAATATATATATATATATATATATATAAAATGTGGCTTTTTGGCCATGGCAAACTTATTCTTACATAAATATTACATTCTGAAATATATATATATATACTACTCACAATATCATATCAGTCGGGGGAGAGGTCAAAGTGAGTAAGATAGTAACAGCCGAGGTGGGATGTGAAACTCCAGGTCTTGGGACGAACAGAGAAGTGCTA
>JBBPCZ010033641.1:0-13684 GCA_037974445.1 Brycinus macrolepidotus
CTTGTGAAACATTATAGGAGAAGATTAGGTGCTGTTTTGTTGGCAAAAGGGGGTTGTACAAAGTATTAACATCAGGGATGCTAATAATTGTGGCACACATGATTTGATGTAAAAGAATTATTTTTTAATGTGGGATTTTTTTTTCCCACTGAATAAATGCACTTGAATTAAAGGTTGGATTTTCCTCATTTTTCACTGTGGTCCTATATTATTTAGAACAGAACTGAAATTATTAGAAGCTAAAGAACACATCTTAACCAGGGGTGCCCATATATATATATATATGGTTAAAATCTTATCAAGCTACAATTCAGGCTCTACACACATGACACCAAGGGTCCCTATTACATATTTCAAAGTTAAAATAAAAGGCTATTGCAGTGGAACAAAAGACACTTCCGTTTTTGTTATTTAATATGCTTCCAGTCCACATATCCACTTCCAACATGTGACTTTGTGCCTATAAATTTGAACAAAAAAGTATATATTATAAGAACATATGTGTGTTTATGGAAAGTGTTTGGAAACAGCAACTATTAATTATCCCCAGACAAGATTAATGATAGGGTAAGACAAGAAGTCAGCAGTTGCAGGATGACCTGAAAGCAGCATGAACAGCAGTTACACAGAGAAGCAATGAATTGCGTTGCAATTATCTGTCACGCACACAGGTCACGTGATGAGCACGTCACATGATATATAAGCCAGGTAAGGCAGGTAGTCTGTGCTCAGCCATTGAGTCTTCACTCTCAACCATCCAGTCTACCAGACCTTCTAACTGTGAGTACTCCGGTCCTGTCATACCTTGTGTGTGAGTGAGAACGCAGATTCCGGTGGGAATCCTTACTCTATCTGAAGGGCGTTCTTATAGCAAAGCTGCGTGGTCTACCAACTCTCTCGTGCTACTCCCCGTATGGGTTTGCTGCCTTGTGTGATGTTGTTGCGCAGCAGGCTGCCATGATTGCCAAGCTGGAACGTGATGTGGCTGACTTGCAGCAGGCGCTTCACGAGCCCTTTGTGGCTCATACTGAGCTTGCTCAGTGAGTCACCACACTCGAGATGGTTTTGCATGAGCACGCTGATGAGCGGGCAGCGCCACAGGTGGCACCCCGAGCTTCTCCCCCTCTCCCTGCTCCTTTTTCATGTTTCATTCCCAAAATTTCATTACCAGATAAGTGGGACGGAAGGGACGGGAAGTTAACATGCTCTTTGAGTTTCAGGAGGGACGATATAACACCGATCGTAGCCGCATCGTACTTCTCGTCTCCCTCCTTTCCGGGCAGGCAGCTGAGTGGGCCACCATGGTCTTAAGGTTGAACTCAGAGATAGCGCATTCCTATCCTGAGTTCTGTCGCCACCTTAAGGCCACGTTCCAATATACAGACAGCGAGGTGGAAACCGACTCTAAGCTTTATCAGCCGCGTCAGGGAGAGTATCTTGTGAGCCGATACGCAGCTGAATTTAGAACACTGGCCGTGCAGACCCACTAGGGGGACGCTACGCTCTGGACTGCCTTCTACGAGAGGTTGGCTCCCCGTATGAAGGATGAATAGGCACCCGCTTCCACTCACTAACACCACCCTGGACACCCTCTCTGGTGCTACTATATTCACTAAATTGGACCTTCGGAGCGCCTATAACTTGGTGCGCATCAGAGAGGGAAGACGGCTTTTATCACTCCAACTGGACACTACGAGACTTTGGTAATGTTGTTCGGATTGTGTAATAGTCCGGCGGCGTTCCAACAGTTCATAAATGACATGCTGAGGGACATGTTAGGCCGGTGGGCTTTTGTATATCTTGACAATATACTGATATACTCTAAGAACATCGAGGAACATATCCAGCACGTCTGAGCGGTGCTCCAGAGGTTGCTGGCCCACCAACTTTACTGTAAGTTGGAAAAATGCACTTTCCGCCAGCGTTCCACCACATTCTTGGGTTTTGTCATAACCCCTAAAGGTGTGGCCATGGATCCCCAGAAACTGGAGGCTGTGCGTAATTGGCCCCTACCCAAAACGCTTAAGCAGCTTCAACGATTCTTGGGTTTTGCGAACTTCTATAGGAGGTTCATCTGGGACTTCAGTTCAGTTGCAGCACCTTTGACCGCTCTTACTAAACCGGACTCCTTTTCATCTCGACTCCTCTGCCATCCAAACCTTTCAACATTTGTGCCTGCTCTTCACCTCAGCTCCCATCCTTCTTCATCCAGATCCAGAAAAGTCATTTGTTGTGGAGATGGACACCTCCAATGTGGGCATAGGAGCCGTTCTCCCCCAGCAAGGTCCGGACTAGAAACTGCATCCTTGCAGACACTCCTCTGGCAGACACTCCACCTGGTTGACTCTTCGCCCCTACCCCGTTGAGGTCCAAGGTGCTGCAGTGGGGGCATGATTCCACCTTGGCTGGGCATCCTGGAACACGTCAGACTATTAGTTTCATTAAAAGAGCCTTTTGGTGGCCCTCTATGGGTAAAGACGTGCGAGAATACGTCCAGGCATATGCAGTGTGCGCCAGGGCTAAATCCACCAATCAACCATCTCCAGGAGATCTTCAACCTCTGCCTGTTCCTCGTCATCCTGGTTGCACATCGCATTGGATTTTGTCACCGGTCTGCCGGAGTCGAGTGGGAAGGACACTATTCTGACGATTGTGGATCAGTTCTCCAAGGCTGTGCACCTGGTGGTTTTAGCCGGACTCCCCATGGCCAAAACCACTGCCGAACTAATACTGGAGCATGTAGTCCGTTTGCATGGGTTCCCCAAGGACATCGTCTCAGACAGAGGGCCCCAGTTCGTAGCCAAGTTCTGGCAGGCCTTCTGCCGTCTGATTGGTTCATCCAGCAGTCTCTCCTCAGGTTATCATCCTCAGACAAAGGGTCGGATGGAGTGGGCCAACCAACAGCTGGAGCGCTTTCTGAGATGCTTTGCGGCGGATCGTCAGTGCTTCTGGGCCCCCTACCTCAATTGGGCGGAACTATCTCACAACCCGCAAGTCTCCTCTGCCACAGGTCTTTTGAGGTATGCTACGGTTTGCAACCTCCAATGTTTGAACATCAAGAACCGGAAGTTGATATACCGTCAGCCCAACAGTTGATCCGCAGGTGCCGATGACTCTGGATTAAGGCTTGATTGGCCATCCAATGGGCCAATCGACAGTACATCGAACATCACTGCCGTCTGCACCCTCCGGGACGATTGTTCCATGTTGGTGACAGGGTATGGCTTTCTACCAAGAACATTCACTTGCGCACACTCAATCCAACTCACCCCCCGATTTATTGGTCCCTACAAAATAACCCAACGAATTAACCCTGTCACCTACCAGCTCCAGCTGCTTGCCACGCTCTGGGTCCATCCAGTGTTTCATATTTCCTGTTTAAAAGCTGTCTTCTCTCCTATGTCTTCCTAGGTTCCTGCCCCCCCTCCCCACCGAATAGCGGACGGTGGTCCACCTTATACCGTCCGTCGCATCCTTTAAACGCATCGGAGGGGCCGTGGCACTCAGTACCTTGTTGACTGGGACGGCTACGGTCCTGAGAAGCGGTCTTGGGTGCCTGGGTGGTTCATTTTGGATCCGACTTTGATCCGTGACTACCGTCGTTGGGTGACCTCCCCGCCGGGTCCGTCAGGCTACCCTCTGTCTTGACATTATCTATGTTCATACACATGATGAACTCACCATGAAGCACAGAGATGTGCTATTAAAATCTGAATTTAGACAAATCACTCTGGTCAGATGAAACAAAAATACAAAAAAAAAAACTCTTTATCAGTAATTAAGCTTGTTTTTCTTTATCAGAAAGAAAGGTTGTGTGTGTGATCCCAAGAACACCACACCCACAGTGAAGTATGGTGGTGGGAGCATCAGTAAATAAGGCTGCTTCTGTGCAAATGGTACCGGGGCATTATGTTATAGATGGAAACATGAATGGAGTGATATACCGAGAGATTTTAGAGGAGAATTTAATCTTATCAGCAAAGAAGTTGAATCTGGAGACAACATAGATGTTTCAGAAAGACAACCTTTATTTTGGAGACAAACATGCCTCCAAAATAAATTTAAAAATAACTTTAAAAAGGTGAAAAATGTGCTCCCATGGCCTATCTAATCTAACCTGACGTGAATCCAGTCATTATATGTATAATTCTAAAGTGCATTTATGCACTGGAATTATGTTCAAGAAAAAAAAAAACTAAAGTGTCTGAACACTGGTTCTCAATGACTGTATATCCCTAATTATACATTTTCTCATGCAAAGTAGTCATTATAATTTGTTAGATCATATCAAAATGTGACAATATCCGTGAGAAATCTTGTTGGAGAGAATAGCTATGTAGCGATACCTAATGTTTTGCAAGCCACCATCAAAACAAGTTCTCTCCCTCTCTTCCTCTTTCTGCCTCCCTCTGTCTGCTTTCTGTCTATCAGGATTCTGGGGTTTAGGCGTGTTCCTCCTGTGGTGGGAAGGCTCATCGATGTCGTTAAGGAGATTAAACAAATCACCACAGATCATAAACTGGCCCGGACCTTTTTCACTTCTCCAGGTTGGCTATGGTAGCAGTTTACCTTTTTGATTTTTTTATTATACTCATTAACTCCTAAGGAGATAAAGTATAAATTATCTATAGCGGTTTTGTAATCATTACTGAATAATTTATAGATGTTGATGAATAATTCATAGTAACTGCTGATTAATTTATAGCAGTTACTGAATAACTCATAGTAGTTACAGAGAAATTTACCATAGTTCCTGAATAATTTATAGTAGTTACATCATTTTTATAGTTATTGAAAAATTAATAGTAGTTGCTGAATATTTTACAGTACTAATTGAATAATTTATAATACTTACTGATCAATGTTTTGCAGTTACTGGATAATTACAAACTAATTTATGATTGTTACTGAATAGTTTGTAGTAGATCCTGAATTATTTATTGCAGTTACTGAATAATTTATGCCAGTTACTTAATAATTTATGCTAGTTACTGAATAATTCACAGTAGTTACTGAATAATTACGTGTAGTTGCAGAATATTATGTGGTAGTTACTGAATAATTAATAGCATCCATCCATCCATCCATCCATACAGTAGTTCCTGTATAATTTAATCATTTAAAGCTACAACCAATATTTTGTTAAATTATATAAATTCTGATGTGTCCCACTAATTCTTGGAGATAGCACCTTAGACATCGTATTGTAAAGCCAGTAGAGGCTTTCTCATAAACTTAAAAAAAAAAATACTGGTCATGTCACAACCTGTGCTGACCCACAGTTCCAGTGGTGATGACTCATTACAAACCAGCAATGATGAAGTCCCCAGACTGAACTTTTCATTGCCTATTTTGCTGTTAGTCTGCCAAGTTTAGAGGGAAGATGTGTTCCCAGTCATTGTTTTTAGGAGATAAACATGTCCCCAGTCCCTGTTTTTAGGAAGTAGACATGTCCCCATCCCCCTTCCTGCAGTGTTACAGGAAATCAGGCTGACCACCTGTTATGAAATGACTGCCTGTCGTTTTGAATGGTGTTGAGTCAACTTTTTTGCTTCCTCGGTCGTTCTCCTATCTTCCTTCTGTGTGCGTCAGTGGGCAACTCCTGTTTTTACGGCCAGTGTTCATACTACTGCTCCACGGAGCATGCTGTGTGTGGCCGCCCCCATGCTCTGGAGGGGTCCCTGGCTGCCATGCTTCCTGACCTGTCCCTGGCCCCTCGTCGCTCCTGGAGGAACCCCTGGAGGCGCTCCTACAGCCGCAGCAAGCATGCATTGTGGGTGGAGAGGTGGTGTGTGTGCGTGTGTTTATGTGTGGAAAATGGGGATCAGCCCATCATTTTTAGTGCAACATCTGGGATATGTGGATTTACAGTAGGGCTACACAATACAAGCAAAATAGCATATTGCACTATACTTAATACATATCGCCATGGTGATATGTCTTTGAGAAACTAAAATAAATAAATTGCTGATAAAATATATTTCTGAGACAAGTTTGAACCCTTAGGGCATTCTAGGACAAGTCCTACTGAAACAACACTGAAAATCCATATATTCCTATTTGGACTGCAGCAGTTTTGCCCCACCCATTCACACTGACATCATAAGGAACATTTCATTCTGGACTACTTTGTGAGGTGCAATACAGGGTTCAATTGTCATGTAAAAATGAATTCTGGCCATTTTTGCTAAATAAAACCATCCAAATCTTATAAATTAAGTGGACCTCACAGGGGTAAAAAAAAAAAACAAAAACAAACAAAAAACAAAAGTAGCGGATGGGCCCTTTAAGTTTTGCTTGGAAAGTATTGAGTATTGAAACAGCTCCTGAAAAATGATCCAGGCGGGATTTTTTGTCCTCATGGCATAAAGATAGCGATGGGAGCTCTCCAGTTCCTCGCCAGTTGCAGTGTTGAATAAGAGAGGGCGCTGCAGACCCTTTATTAATATTTACTATACTTTATTATCACAAAGCAAATTTCAGTTTTTAATGAGAAAAAATAGTTTTATGGTTCACCTATGCTTTAAATTTGTTACTAAATAATAGGTCGTTAGAGTCCTATGATTAATAACTGAATTAGCCTGCAGTTTAAGAGCTTATGAAGCATGATGAATATGTTTGCAGTGCAGTTGGTTGATTTTCTGATTTCAAAACAAACATTATTGTTTCTGTAATTGGATGCCCACATTTTTCAGGTGGGAGAAGACCCCAACATACTGCAATGCTGTGAAAAAGACTCCACCCTACGACAGAGGCACCCGATTGGTGGATCTCGTAGACATGACCATCCTGGACTTCCTGCAGAGTTAGGCCTGGGTGTTGGGTCATTTTTGAACTCCTTTTAATATTGGGTCATGTTTCTATAGACTGTAGTCCAAATTCTCTTCTCTGATCTGTAATTGCAGGCAACATGGATAGACACCACTATGAAACATTTGAGATTTTTGGCAATAACACATTCCTCATACACTTGGACAATGGGAGAGCGTAAGTGTTTAGCCGCATTGGCAGCTCTACACACTGTTAGATATACAATTGCTATGGCTTTGCTCACATGATTGTGCTCTATGTGCTTTTATGCCACAGGTTTGGTCGTTACTCTAAGGATGAGCCCTCCATACTCACCCCTCTTGTTCAGTGCTGCAGGTAAATAAGACTTCGGAGCTAAAACTTCAAAACTGTCCCTCAACATCCAATTATATGGGGCTTCTTTTCTGAATTTTTTGGCAAATTTAGTCATTACCAATTCCTACACACTAGCTAAGCCGTCCCCTATCTAATGATGGCACCAACGCTGGGAGCGTCAATGCTAACATTAGTTTCCTCCATTTTATCTTTTCAAACTGCCACTAAGGCAATGTGCTTGGAATAGAATACTAACTGCCTATCAGCTAACAGATGGCCAAACTGGCTAGCATCATGCTGACTGATGAGGGGGAGGAGGAGCATCCTACACATGTAAAGAGAGTGAGGCCAATCGTGCTTTATTGGACTTCTGACCACCAATGGCTGTGGCATCGCTGGAGAGCAACTCGCAGTCTCCTGATGATAGGGGCTTACACTGAGACAGATTCCAAGAGACTCCACCATCATACCAACAAGTGAACATTGGTGGTTAGTGCTCTCCTCCAAGTGTGTTGGGCTGTCAAATGACATTGCATTAGTGGTAGAAAAGACACATGCTTTCCTTGACTTGTGTGGACACCTGTGTAGCTAATCAATTTTAATTGGACAGATAAATTGAGATCAACATAAAAAACTAATCTTTCCTGTTTCCTGTTAAGTTAATATTTTGGACATACAATGTTTTGACATTACAATAGTGCAAACAGAGCACCTCAGAGTTGGGTTGTCTGACTACCGAGAAGAAGAAATTAATTGCACTTATACTCACACAGTCTAAGTGCATCTTCAGGTTATTTATGTTTAGAAACTAGTCCATGTACAAGTCGCTTTACTAGGCCCACCTACCATTTATCTACGCTCACTGTCCATTTTATCAGCTCTACTGACAATACACACAATATGGACAAAGGTATTGTGACTTTAATGACATTGCATTCAAATACATAGACTTTAATATGGAGTTGGTCCCCCTTTGCAGCGCTAACAGCTGCCACTCTTATTGGAAGGCTTTCCACAAGATTTTGGAATTTCTGTGGGAATTTGTGCCCATTCATTCTGTAGAGCATTTATGAGGTCAGGCATTGATGTTCTACTAGAAGGCCTGGCTCATTCCAGTTCATCCCAAAGGTGTTTGATGGGGTTGCAGTCAGAGCTGTGTTTGGGCCGGTCAAGTTCTTCCATACCAAATTCATCCAACCATGTTTTATGGACCTTACTTTGTGCACTGGGGCACAGTCACGCTTGGAATAGAAAAGGTCCTTCCAAAAACTGTGTTCACAAAGTTCACATGGTGTTGTCCAGAATGTCTTGGTATGCTTGATTTTATACACCTGTGACCATGGGTATAAATTCAATAATTCAGAGATGTCCCAATATAGTGTCTTGTCCTTATAGTGTAGGTACACTTTATAGTTCACAATTACAGACTGTATTCCATCTGTTTATTTGCATTGTTAGTAGCCCCCTTTATGCCTTTCATCAGTGGCCAGGCCCCTGACAGGACCGAAAGAATGGCAGGTATTATTTGGGTTGTCTCAGCAAAGCAGTGATACTGCCTTGGCAGTGGCAAGTGTGAGGTGAAGAGACATGTGCCCCAGAACTGAGTGCAGGTCTCCTCCCTTGATGGACAGGTGAGCCTTAGGAAGGAAGGAACCAAAAATCTTTAAAAACTCTCCAGGCAGTGGGAGGAGGTAGGAGCAGACTGAAAGGAGACTGGTGAGAGAGAGAGTCTGAGATTTTGTTCAGCCTAGATTGGCTGTGGTTTTGCATGGTGTTTTTGAACCTTGATGGCTTTTTATTTTAAATAAAGCTCTGCCTTGCACCCGAGCTTGTGTCTGTGTGAGTCTCTGGCTGTGTGTTTTGGTGACCCAGTGAACGTCAGCCATTGCCCGGATCGGTGTTCTCACAAGTTAGTGTGTGTGAGAGCTGCACAAGAGTGGAGAGCATCCACCTTTTCATTAAGGTGGTACAGACTTGTGGATGTGGTTTAAATATTTTAGACAACACCAGGGCTGGAGAGGACAGATCTTGGATCAGATTCCTCTGTATTTATGATGGTCGTTGCCTCTACAACAGATTGTAGATGAGCAATCCTACTCCTACTCCTTCAAAAGAATGTAGCTTCTTTCCCTGAAGCACTTTTTAATTTACCTCCCATTTTTTGCCTCCCAGAATCCGTCGCTCCACGCTGCTGCGCCTGCGCCTGCTCTCTCTCCCCCTGTACCGCTTGAGTGACATGATGCGGGCCTCACTGTCCCAGGACCCTCTGGCCACTGTGGCCCCCATCCTTGCCGAGCCACACCTCTCTGCGTTAGACCGTCGCCTTGCCACAGTGCTTCAGACCATCCAGCAGTGTCAGCTGCAGCACAGTGATGTTATATACGAGGACATCCCTGACTATCCCAGTTAGACAACACTGACCACAACCAGGCAACAATTACTTGTTGCCTTGGTGACTGGTGGACTAATTAAAGAAATACTTTAATGACAAATCTAATTTGCACTGTATTATACTTACTCCAAATGCTTGATGTATGAAGTCTTGTCTGTATCATCACACACAATACCAATATCAATACTAATACCGCAACTTCAAGTATCTGCCATTATGGAGTGCACAATACAGAAGTTTAAAAAAGTAGGATATTTGCCCTGTGAGCTTATATATAATGTGATCCACACAGACAAAATTTTGGAAACAGATTTTGTATGTGGATTACCTTTTATTCTGTCTCCTCAGAAATACAGTGCTGTGAAAAAGTATTTCTTCTTCCCTCTCAGTTGTTTTTTTTTTTTTGTCACAGTGAATTTTAGATCTTTAAGCAAAATGTAATATTAGACAAAGAAAACCTATTAAAAACAAAACATTTTTTAAAATAATTATTTCATTTTTTAAGAAATAATGAAAAGTATCCAACCTGGAAATCCCTTCCACTTCAGCGAATTTAGACCCACTGGAGAATGAAATGTGCAAGACAGCCAATGAGTGTGACATCTGCGTATTTGTCAAAAACAGTAAAGAGACAAACTATAGTTTTTTTGGGGGGAAATGCCCAGGAACATGTGACATGCAGTATCCATGGATAGGCTGTGTGATTTTGCAACTTGGGCTTGATGTAAATTACTCTCATCTTAGTCAATTCAAAGTTTTCTTATAGTTGTTCACAGAAGTCCTGAAAAATCAATTTCTAGTCATGTGTTAACAGCGAGGAAAACAATGTGTATGCTCAAGATCAAATCATATTTGGATGTCTTTTTATTGTCAGAAAAAGAGGTAGCTTGATTCAACATTAACAGTTATGTTTTGTGACTCCATTTTTTCACTGAAGAAGAAGAGCTAATGCACATGATACAAAAACTCCGTGGGAAACCCTCAGGGTCTTTTATGATATCTGGAAATGAAAAATACTACATTTGAAAAGTGTCATGACTGGTGGCTGGCACACAGAAGAAGAGACGCGCTTGCAGGACTAAACCACAGATATTTATTGTATGTGCACAGTGTAATGTACTGTCATCTACTGGCTGCAGTGAGTAATATTTATTTGTAATGTACTCGCTGGGCTTCCGTACTGCAACATGTAAACGTGTTCAAGAAACTACGAGCTGGTGTGCAGAGTCGTTTGTGACAGAATACATCGCATGGTGTCAGAAATCCGGCGAAAAAAAGCATTTCGCTTTAGTAATGGCTTCTTCACAATTCGAACACCCTAAGATAGACTGGGATGCAGCCGACTTACTTCAAGAGTTTGAACGGTTTCGCAGTCATGTCACGTTCCTGTTCGACGGCCCGCTATCCAAGCTATCGGCTAAACAACGCGCAGGCTGGTTAGGCACATGGATCGGGGAACAAGGCAGAGAAATATATAAAACGCTCTACTGGGCTGAAGGAAAGAGAGATGACCCAGCCAAAGTTCTGAACAAATTTGCAAGCTACATCAGGCCAAGGAAAAATAAACGGATAGCAAGGCACCAAGTTAAACAAAGGAAACAAAGCACAACGGAGAGTTTTGACCATTTCCTGAAGGATTTGAGGCTCATATTAATGGACTGTGAGTACACTGACCCAGACGATATGCTGATTGATGCCATAATCGCAGGAGTCAGAGAGAAACGAGTCCAAGAAAGACTACTAGATAAAGGTGAGGATCTCACATTAGCAAAGTCATTGAAATCCCTCAGCAATTTGAAATGTCACAGAGACTAATCAAAATCGTTAGAGAGGAAGACCAGCAGGTGGGTCTATCAGTGGTATCTGCTGGAGCAAAGCACACAACGCAGAAGAATAAAGGGCCTAATAAACCAAAGAAAAACATCACAAAACATGCTTTGTTAAGCCAATCTAAGGGTTGCTCTAGGTGTGGGAAAGATATTCAACATGTGTGGAATGACGTAAAATGCCCAGCTAAAGGCTCGGTATGCTCTTACCGCCACAAACCAAACCATTGGGCAGGAGTATGTTGCAAGCGTTCAGTAAGCAAAGTGAGTGTGGAATCTAAATATGATTAAGTTGATGAAGAAATTCTAAACATCAGCCTGACACAAACAGATGCTCTGGATGAGGACAAATGGACTGTTTGTATTCAAGTACTGTCTCATGATGTACAGTTCAGAATAGATACAGGTGCCAAATGCAACACTTTAACACTAGAAAGTTATCAACTGCTTCCCCACACTAGTGAGTTGATGCGTTCTAACAGAGTTCTTAGCTCCTACTCCAACCACACCTCAAAGCCTGTAGGCAGAGTGAAGCTCCCACTAAAGTACAAATGCCATGAAGCCAACAGTGAGTTTGAGTTGGTGAACATGACTCAGGAAAACATGCTAAGTGGTACAACCGCTGAGACCCTGGGCCTAATAGCTAGGCTAGACTCAGTGAGAGACCCAGTGAAGGAGCAAGAAAGAAACAGTAGCCTGTGTACTTCTGCAACTCAACATAAAGCAGCATCTCTGGATGATTATCCAGAGCTAACACGAACCACAGGCACATTGCCTGGGAAATACTCAATTAAAACTGACCCTGAAGCAAAGGGCATAATTCACCCCATCCGCTGACAACCAGCAGCACTAAGAGGAATAATAGTGGAGAAACTGCAAGAGATGGTAAAGGATGGTTACATTGTGAGAGTCGACCAACCTACAGATTGGGTGAGTTCTATGGTGGCTGTCCTACGTAACGGCAGAGTAAGAATCTGTATAGACCCAAGTGACTTAAACAAAGCAATTAGAAGAGAACATTATCCAGTGCGCACCATAGAAGAGGTTGCATCTGCAATTCCAGGTGCCAAAGTTTTCTCTGTTTTAGATGCTAAGTCAGGATTTCTCCAGATAGAACTGGATGAAGCATCATCCTTTCTAACAACTTTTAACACACCAATTGGAAGATTCAGGTGGCTAAGACTGCCTTTTGTTATAAAGTCGGCGCCAGAAATCTTCCAACGCATGACGGATCACATGCTTGAGGGCATTGATGGAGTGTTATGGATGACATTCTTATCGCAGCACCCACAGTGGAAAAGCATGATGCCATCCTTCGCAAAGTACCTGAGAGGGCCACAAACTACAATCTAAAACTAAATCTCAACAAATGTCACATTCGTCAGCCATCAGTGCCATATGTCGGACATCTAACTGAGGCTGGCCTGAAGCCAGACCCTGCAAAAGTTGAAGCGGTCAGAGGCCTACCAACACCTATGGATAAGGATAGCGTTCGTCGCTTCTTGGGCTTTGTAACTTACCTGTCCAAGTTTGCACTAAATCTTAGTGAAGTGAATGCACCACTGAGACAGCTCCTAAAAAGTAACATGGAATTTGCTTGGCAGCCGGCACAACAGCTAGCCTTCGGTAAGCTCAAAGACTTGTGCTCACGCCCTCCAGTACTCAGGTACTATGATCCAGCAAAGCTTTTAAAAATATTTTGTGACATCAGCAGCAGTGGGCTAGGAGCAGTCCTCCTACAAGAAAATCAGCCCATTGCTTTCTCGTCTAGGTCTCTAACTGACACTGAAACGCGCTATGCGCAAATTGAAAAAGAAATGCTGTCCATCATTCATGCCTGCAAGAAGTTTCACAACGACATCTTCGGGAAACAGGTCACAGTATGCAACGACCATAAGCCCCTGGAGGACATCTTCAACAAGTCACTCCTGAACACACCAATGCGAATTCAAAGAATGCGTCTCCGTCTCCAGTGGTACGACTTAACAGTCAAGTACAGAAGGGGCAAGGACATGGAACTACCCAACACACTTTCCAGAGCACACCTCCTAGACAACACGCCGGAGATGGAAGGCCTAGAGTGTGTTTCTATGCTTAGGTTTGTCTCTGTTAGCAAGCAAAAGCATACAAAACTGCAGGAGCGCACAAAAGAATAACTAAGTTGCCTCCTGCAGGTGATTCAGCAAGGCTGGCCAGATCGCAGACGAGAAGTGCCTGCTCTAGTTCAGCCGTACTGGGACTCAAGAAGTCAGCTTGTCATGTCTGATGGCATTGTTTACAAGGGCTTACGCATTGTTGTGCCCCCCACCATGCGACAACATATGCTAAGGCTAATCCACAA